>JAECUM010054624.1:0-31388 GCA_016617855.1 Megalonaias nervosa
TAGATATATATATATATATATAACTGAAATATTGTCGACACACTTTAATATTGAGACAAAATATTAAACGGCAATAAATTTGTAATATCAATGACTGTTCAAAGACCATATTCACCTGAGATATTAAATGATAATCCCTGCCTGAGATTTTTATATTGCCTTAGTAACTGAGATATGATTTCTGTACGGGCACTTTTAAAAAGTCTCATCTTAATAACGTCTTCTCAGACGCTGGCAATATAAACATTATGTTGAACTAAACGGCAAATATCTTGCTGAATATTTGCATCCATATTCTCCGCATTTTTTTATTACGCCATTTATGTTATCTTCGCCCCGTTTTCATATATTGAGCAAAATGCCATACATTTTGCTTCTAAATTAAAAGGAATCTGTATTTACGGTTTTTTCTCAGCATACGCTGGTAATAATATAAATGGACAAAATGAGTGATTATGCGACAGTTTTCGGGCAATTAAGCATCAGAAAACACTGTTATGATCAAGAAATACACGTATGTACGCAGAATTACCACAAAAGAGAAAGGAATTACATATGAGCTCCATTAATGCGTAAACTTTGTACGTGTTCGTTGGAAACAAAGGAAGACAAATTGAAGGGAAGACGAATAGAAGCAAAGACAAATAGAAGGGAAGACAAATAGAAGGGAAGACAAACAGAAGGGAAGGCAAATAGAAGGGAAGACAAATAGAAGGGAATACAAATAGGTGTCTTTCTCGACAAGCCTCTCACACAATAACAATTAAAAGGAACTGTTAACTCTTTTGAGCACGATGCTCCGAAACCATTTCGTTTATCACTTTTTTACGCAATAATAAAACATTCGCGAAACCATACATACATACATACATACATACATACATACATACATACACACACACACACATACATACATACATACATACATACATACATGCATAAATTGAACAGGTTACGGCTTTATATTCCGTGCTAATCACGTTACTAGCCCTCAGTGCAATACAAGAATGTGTCAGTGTTACGTGGTGGTGGTGGTGGTTATGGTTATCTAGAGGATGATGGACAACGGTGTTAATGCCCAGACCGAGTAAATAATAAAATAAAATATGAAATTAATGGATGGAATAAATAGAGATCTCAGCAGAGATATATAATAGAACAACGCAAGCCCCCGTAAATAAAATATAACAATTTAAAAATCAATTATTTTAAACAAAATAAAATATAATAATTTTTAATAAATTATTTTAAACAAAATAAATTGTACAAGGCAAGTGAAGGATACACTTCTATTATAAAACAATTACCAGAAACGTTATTACAAAATTATCAGTTCCATTTACATAGATATGATCAATTTCATCATAAAATCGAGTGAGAGTGTTCGAAGTCAGCTGAACAGCTTAACTGCATAATCTGCGGACTGTTTACGGGTAACACAAGACGCAACACCTATTGTAGATTTATCCTTGTGACCTCTCATGTGATGCGGCCTACAATGACCATTCTCTTGCATCCAGTTTCTTACGGGTCTCAACTGCAGTATGGATCCCATATATGTCCCCGTTGCGTTGCCTTGTTGTGTGGAACTATTTCCCTTTTAAAATATATAAATAGGCAACCTAAATAGTTTGTTAGGTCTTTACTACTCGAATAGAAAATCATTTCCTCTCTCGTTACATCAGATAGCATCATAATTTGTAATTCAAACAGACACTAACTGCTAATACGGTTTTCAGGTCGGAGCGTAGCCTTTTTATAGAGTCATCTATGTAATATTACCTCATTCAAAAATATCGGAACTTAATATCTCTCTGACATACTTGTTAATATCACTGATTGGTCTATGTCATAGCCTAGTCCTAATTAGCCATCACAAATAGGCTTCTACCGTGTGCGCTATTTGTCACTATCTAAACGACGTGGCAGCCCGCAGGCCTTCCAATGCTAACACCATCGTTTCTTGGCTAAAAGAATTTGTATCATAATTATACAAATGAATTAATGAAATTCAGTTCACGCCTTAACTACAATATTTGCTAACAATTCATTGGCATACCATTTCCAGACATAGTAATTTCAATGTCTAGCTTACATGATTCGCATTACATAGAAACGAATAAATTCAACAATTCTCTCAAGAGTCTTATCAAGGAAATAATGTATGAAATTGTTAGAGTAAATAAGTCTTGTAACATTCAAGACAATGAATGCAAACAATTATCTTCCGAACTCAGATCAAAGGAAAATTGAATGCTCTCTTTTACCCTATTGGAATCGTCTCTTTACTCTTTTATAGAACCGTCTCTTACGACTTCTATTACACATCCCTTGGACTTTTGTTCAATGAAAAACAATACTCGCTATTCTTCTCGGAGCTAAGACTTCGCCTCTTGCAAAACTTTGACTAATTTTGTGATGTAGAATATTTATAACACACGAAATATCGCCTGTGAAACCCGCCCCTTATTTCGATTAGCCCATCTGGATTAGAATTATCTAACCGCCAAAAATTAACACATGCCTATCTAGGTTTGAGCAATTACTCATATTTCTTCGCGTTCTCAATAAGCCGATTGGAAAGTTTCATCATATGACATCTATCTTAACAAGTACCAAACTTGTCTCTGCATCATTTCAACTTAGAACCGGATTCACCTCGCCTTGCCCAATTTGTTTCACCTTTATCAAACGGAAACATCATTAAAAATCAATCATGCCCAAACCAGCACCGTATTCTAGATCAGGACCTAGACTTAACACGTTACTTAAACATATACATCAACTTAATTAGCTATGTGTCACGCTGACATTGCAACGTTCACTCAGTTATGTGTTGCCTTGACACCTTACAAAATTCACACTATTACAGGCCGTACAGGTGACTTTCCTCAGGTGTCTATGTGTAATTTAGATTTTAAAAGTTGCTTTAATAAGTTTGGTCATGTCTGCAGTCTAGTTTACATCTGTCTAGTACTGGGGCATCATGCCGCTGACATGTAGCGTCATGTAAAAACCCATTCACATTATCCTGACAGCAGGTCAACCAGTCTTAACACTAACCTGTTTATGCTGAGCGCCAAGCGAGGCAGCTGCCAGTACCATTTTTATAAGTTTTTGTTATGACTCGGTCGGGGCTGGAACCCGTGACCTCCCGCATCCGAGGCGGACGCTCTAACCACTAGGCCATCGTAGCGGTCCCTAAATGTTGGAGTGGCCACACTTTTCCACCTTTTGAAATAGGTTTAAAGCACAATACTATGAAGGGTGTATTGATTGTATTAATTTTCCACTCTTTGCCTCGGCCTACCTGTTTTTTTCCGGAGTGGTCTTTTTTTTCTTCAGGAGTACAGAAAGTGGTTAATAAGAATTGTTGGACAGTTGGAAACATTTTTTGATGTATGTCCAAGTGGACATTCAAGTGTTCCCTCTCCAACATAATTATAATTATAGATGGCAGGAATAATGTCAATAGGAACTCGGTCAATCTGGCAGCATTAAACAGAACAGAAACGTGACAGTCTACGTGTTACTTGCATGTAAATGACATAAACGTGACAGTTACTTGCATGTAAATGACATAAACGTGACAGTCTAAGTGTTACTTGCATGTAAATGACACAAACGTGACAGTCTACGTGATACTTGCATGTAAATGACATAAACGTGACAGTCTACGTGTTACTTGCATGTAAATGACATAAACCTTACAGTCTAAGTGTTGCACGCAAAACATATAAACGTGACATACCTCATGTTGTTTGAATGTTAAAGCCGCGTTAAGACTAGGATATTATAAGACAGTATATAGACGCTTTGATACTTAAATAAATCACTTTGCCCCACCCTTTGAAGAAATTAGGTTGCTCATGACAGGAAACACAATTAGCGGTAGTTTTGCGCATCAGGGTCTAATTTGAGGCATATCGTGCATGCACTGAGTATTCGCTAATATATGATAGAGTTCAACAGTTATACATGCAGCAGAATCATATAAACATGTATTTACCCACAATACATTGCTTCAGCAGCGTGCAGGAATAGCGTTTTTCTAATTTATCCCCATTTGACACTTGGTTTAGCTCTTAACGACAAAACTTAATATTTTCTATTGAATATACCTTTGTAATTTGTTTAAACTGGCGTGTCGTGTACATAATTCACCTCACTATCTTAAAGGTCAAGGTGAACCTTGCTCTTTGTATGTATATGTATCTTTTTGTAACTCCTGGTACATGATTTTATCTACTTTTTATAATTTTTATTCATAGCTGTAAATTGTACAGAACATCTTAAGTTAGTTTTGCCTACGTGCTCGGAGTCTGTTAAGAGCATAATATTACATAGGATCTATAAATGGATGCTTACGTATGTGTTGACAATTATTAATAATAGGACTTAATGGCGCCTATGGCTTAGTTTCTCACTGGCTGGTAGGGTCTCGAAGTTTCTGGAAGAATTCAGTAACTTCCCATTGGTTGGGCTACTTCACATGAAAAGGCATGTTTGACGCAAAATGAGTAGCATGATCCTTCAAGTGGTGTCTATTGCAAAATACAATCTCAATAGACGGTGTATATAAAGAGAGAATTGAGCAATCAGTTTCATTCCGATTTTGGAGTCATTCTCATTTCTTGAGTTCCTGTTGCACGTCTGCAGACGTGTTTTATGTTGTACTTAGATATTATACGAGAGCAAAAAACATTTGTTGGGACTGTTCATTGGAAATAGAAAGTACTCATTATTTGGACAATAATATTATTTTGTAACTGCTGTGAATTATTCGAGGAGTTCCGGACGACGCCATCTTGACAACATCACGATTCTTGTCGGACCGGTACACTTCTAGTTTATACCGAACTTTTCATTCATTTAGGACTTTCATAAAATTGTATCAGGATCATTCTGGATTCACATCATATTACTGTACTGTAAGTTCCTCTCACATTTTCATTTATGACTTTGATAATTAAATTCTTTGTTAAGTTTTACTAAACTTGGTGGTTTTGCTTCTTTCTGTTGCTTAGTTTGTGACCATAGGGTCATAACACTATTTAAACGATATTATTATTTAAAGGATTTTTAAACTCAGCTGCTTCGCTCTAAGGTTAAATAACCGAACAAGACTGATTTTCGATCATTGTATGTACTTGCATATTATCTTTGTTTATAACTGGCTACCACTGCAATATATTCTAGACCGTTGTTCAGAGTAGATCACATCAGTACATCACATCTACACATCACATCAACATATCACGTCGAAACTATACTTCTGTAGCTCATCATTTCAACGGCCTTGACAATCAACTCTCTTCCAGCTCTGAAGGTTAAGAGAAACCTTTTCCTACACAGGAAAGCTTCACAAGCGCTCAAATTACTTGCAAAAAAGATTTCATTCCCTAAAATAACATTTATTGTTTCCTCTCGTTTTACGCCTTCAAAAATCATATCAAAAGATTAGTGGTTCTGTCAACACTCGTTCGAAGTAATTGAGACAGCGCCCTCGCTTCACTAGAATAACTTATATCGATTAGGCAAACGTATCAAGAACGTTCGGAGCAGTGTAGAAAATGCAGATCAACCATTACGATAGTGCTTATAAAACCGTTTTACTAAAACTAGATCCAAGGATAAAATATTTTCTAGAATTTTACATCCTTGCAATGAAAATGGTTTGATTATTTTTAAATAAAATACTGCAATCTTTTAGACTCCCTCACAAACACGTACCAAATCTTTTGAAAGCTATATAAATTTTAAACATATCCACAGAGATATCTCTGCACAAAGGGAAATTTTCTTATCGAAAATGTTTTCTGTTATTTAATAACAGAAAGTAAGTGGTTGAATTTACTGTGTTATTTTTAATTTATTGACAATGCTAGTAATGATAACGATGACAAAGACGAGAGAAAAATGTTAACACCCTGTTTTAAACTTTCTTTTTCGAATAATACCACAGAGTTATAGAACAATAATGCGATTGTGTTATTTACGCATGTATGGGTATGTGATCAGGGTATGCAAATGTAATTATGACGATTTTATGTTGTGGCAACTGACGAGGTGTAACGTTCTATATGAAAAGGACGTTTAAGTTTTAAACTTGGATGAACAGTTTAGCTTCGTCATCTTTATAAGTTTCAGGACTTACAAAAAAAAAAAAAAAAAAAAAAAAATATAGGATGTCACGTGATACAAGACACCGCTGACTAACAGCGTTCTAACCTGGCTTTGAGCAATGGAAACGAAATAACGCTGTCTTTAGCTGTCAGAGTTGTGACATGACTTTTAATTTCTCAGTGATATACAAGTATCGGTTTTCTTCTTTTATTGAACGACTAACACCTTATTTAACCTCATTTAAAGGGATTAGGGATCTAAATACCCTAACTTAGGATGTGTACCCGACTAGGTTCTTAATTATTTAATTATTTACGACATCGTTAATATGTTGCAAAAAGGCTTGTCTCCATAAGTCATTCGCAAGATGTCGCAGTAACTTGAGCGTTTCCACAAACAATCCGTGCGGGATTAATATGAATTTTAAAAAATAAAATTAATTATAATAGAAAAAGTCAAGGTTTCTATTAATTCCTAAATTCAGCTCAGTTCTAATTGTAATGCACGATGACTGAATATTGAAGACATTGATCAAGCAGGCACTGAAAAATGATTATAGATTTAGGCTCGTTGTTAGGCTGAACAATAAATTACAATACATTTCTTAAGAAAGCTTAACTGAATACATCAAAATTAGAATCACACTTTTTTGGCACATTGACAAAAAGTAAAGACCCTGATCGTATTTGTCAGCGCGCAAAAAGATTTTATTTAGAAACTGTGGAAGCTGTATAGTTACAGAAATTAATAATCTGTCTCAAAACATTGTGTGCATAATGCATGATCTTCTAAATAATTTATTCGTTAATGAAAATACAACTGCGATGTCAGTTCCTAAAGTGAAAAAGTTATTCTTCTACTTTTGATCATTTTCTCCTACTGCTATTGTCATCATCATCATCATCATCATCATCATCATCATCATCTGTTTCGTTTGCAAGGAATATCGATAATGGGAAACATAACAGTCAGAATCCATCTGTAAATATTTCTTCTGACATTTTCATTTCGACACATTTTTGTCTTAAGCTCTATGTGTGTGCATTTTCCCTTAATTCCAAAATGATAGATTGTGGATGGCTCCTCCACCCCAATTCTTAAAGGATACAAAGGGATACAATGTTGACGGCCTACCCCATTCTTAAAAAGATACGGTATGGACGGTCTTTTCCCTTCATTTTTAAAGGGTTACGGTGTGGGCGGCCTTTTTTCTTCATTTCTAAAGGGATACAAAGTGGACGGCCTGTTCCCTTTATGATTAAAAGGATATGGTGTAGGCGACCCTTTTTCTTAATTTCAAATAGGATGCGGGGATACGGCGTGAGCTGCCTTTCCCTTCATTTCCAAAGGGGTACGGTGTAGACGGATTTTGCCCTTAATTTCTTAAAGGATATGGTGTGAACAGTCTTTTCCCGTAGTTTCTAAAGGGATCCGGTGCGGACAGACTTTCCCTTTATTTCTAAATGTATACGGTGTGGACGGACTTTTCACTTATTTCTAAATGGATACGGTGTAGACGGTCTTTTCCCTTTATTTCTAAATGGATATTATGTGGATGAACTTTTCCCTTTGTTTCTAAATGGATGCGGTGTGGACGCACTTTTCCTTTTATTTCTAAGTGGATACGGTGGAGTTAAAGTTATTGTAATGAGAAGGATGACGCACAGTTGTCAGCCCTCGTATTATTAAAGAAATCTAGAAACAAACGGTAAGGCCTGTGTTTTTCGCTCTCCATATTAACACTGCCTACATTACAGTCTGGCACACGAGTCCTGTATTTTTGCCGAACATTTGTATTTCAAATCGGCTGCCTATAAAAACTCAATGAGAAATCAGACTGGTTCTATAAAACAGTCTTAAGTCATGAAAATATTAATCAGATTTACTTACCATGTCCATGCTATTGACAAGATAATATTCAGATTCACAATGATTAATATAAACAAATATCAGACGAGATCATGCTATATGTTATGCATACCGATTTGCACATTTCTCCCTACGTGACGGACATGATTAAACGAAATATATTGGCAAAAGCGCGGACATGACAGAATTTTGGTCACTTCAGAAGCAGGAACAGTCCTGGATATGCGTAGACTCAACCTTGATAAACAAAATAGATTTTAAAAAAAACATTCGCTAATTTCAAATTGTCTCTCTTCCTGGTTTATACTAAAAGATGAGAGGGATTGAAACAGAGAAGATAAATACACACAACTGCACATGTATTGTGTTATGAATCGGCGGAAAGAACGAATTTGATATGGTACGGATATATCGAGGCCGTCAGACCGAGATGTATTCATACCCCATATCAAGCGAGTTCTTTCCCCCGACTCAGTATAAAACACGAATGCGGTTTTTGTATTTATTACTTGTTAAATTATTATTATTTATTTATGGTCTAAAATTATGTAACAGAAAGAAGCAAATCCAATAAGTTTAGTAAAATCAACAGATAATTTATTTCCCTAGAATACAAAGTGAAAATTCAAAAGACACAGTATTGTGAATTAAGTCCCAAATAATTGTAAATGTCGTATCACAAGTTCCAAAAGTATAGAAAGTTCCGAAGGAGTTCAAGTAGTCTTGAATGTCTTGATGTATCACAGTAATATAATCCAGAATGTTTTTAAATGAGCCCTCAATAATCCAAACGTAATGTTTCATTCCAAAAACGTCAGTGAGCACATTGTAGTTCCATTAAATATTTAAAATAAATAATTCTTCTAAAATTATATCTGAACACAACTACAAATGATTACAGAAACTGATCATAAAACAGGAATGAATAATTGTTTACCTAATCCCTCTATAGACAAACTATCACCTGACCTATAACACAACAGAATGTTCTCGACAACTAGTCATTTCTAATGGAGAATTCACTAAATGGTAAACAGGTTCTCTTCCAGAATCTTCTAAACCTCGAAAAACAAGGTTAGGACTTGAATTCAGATTTTAGTGAATATCTTGTTTACTTTTAGAATAATAAAAAACAGGTAGGCATAAACTCCATTTCGCAACCCTCAATCACAAATGTCATAAAAGTCAGGTATAAAATATACGTTAAATATAGATAACAACAGTATGAATGAAATTCAGAACGAGCTGGGATTTATAAAAGCTCGAATCACTGTGTCTAAAAATATCTATTCGCGGACGTAAAAGAAGGCAAATAAGTAGTTCGAATCCGGGTGTGTGATACAGAAATACAGATTGAACAACTGTGTCTAACACCAGATCAAGTATTTAAGAGTAAACGTGTATCAAGGGCGACCGCAGAATTTTCACGGGGTGGGGGTGGGGTGGAGGTGGGACAAGCATGTAGTGGTCAGCTATTGTTTTACAGATATAGACCAAACCTGTGTAGAGGCGAAATCCCCCATTGCCCCTATGTGCGGGCGCCCATGATGTGGATGTAATAAAATGTGTAAGCATCTTCTCTTCAAATTGGTACATTTGTATCCTAAAAGGAACAGCTTTTCTCTATGATATTGCTGAGTTTTACTTCATCTTCTTTGTTTTCTCCTGCGAGTTCCTGCGCTCAGATGAACTACAAAAGAAATGTTTGATTTCATCAAAAGCTGGAACGATTATTCCGACGAAATGATCTCACTTAGGTAAAGGTAGGTATTTTACAGGTTAAAGGTAACTTTGCTATTGCATGTCTGAAACTGACGTACATAAAACTTTTGTATCATACCCTGTGTACATGTAATATATTTGGTTGCATTTATCTCATTTTAGCAATAGGTTATGTGTAAATATCTCGTCAACGTGATTTGAGCGAACAGGTAATTTGCTGTGATAAACATCAGCATGGTCGCTTTATGATTCTATTTTCCGTAAACATATTTTTCAGTACAACTAAATGAAATGAAAATAAATGTTAGCTATAGATTGTTATACAAACTCCTGGTCAGTGTTATAGCACGAGTCTCATATCTGCTTTAATTCTTTCATTTCGTTTATTTTCAGTTCTCTTCCAAATTATATTCAAGACAATATCATAACCATTTTTGCATTGCATGGACTAAAATACATTGAAATCGCAGAAACACAAACATAACAGCAAATTTCATTTGTGTAAACAATTTTATAAGATTTTACAAAACTGAATGACATCAATCGAATTTATTTTTTATGCCTAGCTCGTTATGACAGCCTACATTACTTACATCTCTTTTAAATGTTTGTCAACAGGCTAATGGTTGATCATGCAAGAAGCATTTAATGGAATATCAGTATTAGCGTTAAAAAAGAAAACACAGACATTGTATGCACTGTAGCATTATGGTATCACGGAACGGAAATATATGCAACAAAATATTTAGACTTTCGTTGTATAGGACCAAATACATCAAGAAAAAATCTCAAATATCGATAAGGAAAATATTTGGAAGATATTTCAAATCTAAATTTTCATTTATTATCTGCATTAAGAAAAAACATTGCGGAAAAATACTCTCAACTCAGACTAAGTGTAGTATTTCTACCGACCTCATTGAAGAAAAAGGACAAAATAAACATAAACGTGTGTGTGTGTGTTTGTGTGTTTGTGTGTGTGTGTGTGTGTTTTGTTTTTTAACGTAACTTTAGCAGTTTGAGTTATATCGCTACGATGTCTGCATTGTGGCAGCTTATAGTGATGTCTAGCACTGGGGCTTCAAGCATGTAGCATAATGTCCACCCAGTCACATTATCCTGATATCAGGCCTACCAGTCCTAACACTAACCTCTTAATGCTGAGCACCATGCGAGGCAGCTGCCAGTACCATCTTTATAAGTCTTTGGTATGACTCTGCCAGGGTTCGAACCCTAATCACTTAGCCACCGGAGCAGTCGAAACATAAACGCAATATGCACGATGACCAATAACATTCCGGCAAAACGCATACCTACTAACAGGCGATTGAGTAAATCACAATATCATAGCCTGACCAAAAACTATTATAATACAAAAAATGTAGATCTTTACAAAATGACATTTAAATAAATTTGTCTACATAATAAAAGGAAAAATATTTGTGCAAGTATAAAACGTTTAATGCTAAATTATAATCATTATATTTATTTTGTTTTTAAAGCCATTAATACCTGTCAAATGGCGTTGGAGTTAATTTGCATTAATTTGAACCAATATCAATAAGTTGTACAACCGCCAATTCAGCGATAAAATGTCATCGGTGAAAGGAAAATAAACTTTGATGAAATTCAGATATTTTATGTATTGTCATCCATGATCAATGGGTGTAAAACATTCAAAATATGTAACTCGTATATTTGAACTCATTTTATGCTTCAAAATAAAGATAATGGCCTCTAGAGGGAAGACTGGACGAGGACAATTGGGGTGGAGTGGGGTAGGGAAAAAATTAATAAAGTGCTCGCTCGCCTTCGTGGCAGAAAAACCTTTTTGATCTACACATTACATGTTACGAAATGATAAAACATACCGTCACGGATTCACTTTCAAAAGTGTGGATACCCGTTTGAAATTAATTGAGCTAATTACCTGGTTTTCAAGACAAGAAGAGACATGGGGTGCATGGAGAAGAGCAACTTTGCACGCATTTCAGTTTATTTGCTCATTAAGTTTTGCAAATGTAATGAAGACAAATTTAAAAGTCCTCTTGAAAACTGATGATTCCGTACAGACCCGAGTCTAGTATCAATGTGGTCTGGATAATTGTGTGCATTTTACGATAATTCTAACGGTGGGATTTTTCAAGGCATTCACATTACTTAGAATTAACGAATTTCTTTCCCCATCTATCTCACGGAAACAAATCCTACCGGTTAGATGTAGATAATAGTCAAGGCATGTTAAGTACTCTGTAGTGTGGCAAGCACAATAATTAATGGCACAAGACAACGCTAATCGTGCTATTATGTTTTAGATCGTACGGTATTATTCACGAGAGAGAGAGAGAGAGAGAGAGAGAGAGAGAGAGAGAGGAAAGGAGCGGGAGATTCAATAGTATGCGAAAACAAAAAATAAAAAACAACAAATATTTGGTAGAGAAAGCGCATGTGACATTATAACGTTTGTTTCTTAGGCATCCACAAAAGAACAAACTTCATCATTTTCTTTGTTTTCATAGGTTTGTCACAACATTTAGTCTTTTCTTTATCGTTGATAACTGGTTGGATGTTGGCGTTTGAAAAGCATTACATTGTATTAAATTACACTAACTCTTGCTTTATTGACTTTTAGCACAGCTTGATTAGATTCCCTTGGATATAAGAGACGATGCAATAAAATCCATATCTGAAATTCATTGCCTCTTTTTTCAACAATTTTAGCTTGACTACATCATTTGGAAAGCTTTCAAGAAAATATAAAACGTAGCTGGTTGGAGGAATAGAGTCGATCTGAATCGAAGATTTTCTTCCGATGCAAGTTAGCTTTATTTTTTCCTGTTTTAAGTAAGCTTGAGAAAAAAGATGGTCTCTTTATTTCTCACTCAGACAGGCCAGTATTAATAAAAAAAAAAACAAAACACAAACCCCTTCCCACCTAAAAAAAACTAACAAAAAAACAAAAAACAAATACAAAACAAAACCAATGCAAAAGCGATTTTCTCATAGAGTATTTGCTGGAATATTTACTTGAAAATAAAACCAAGAAGTATTATAGACAGCAAACACACTATATATTTATTCATATTGGCAGATCGTGTATTTACCTTTCAGTAATTCTTATCGACGTTAAATTAATTTTATTGCATGATGCTCTCATTTTCCAGATTGATAGCAAAAACGTTTTGAAATAAATATGTAATTGATGAATATGGATAATTAAGGGTCAAATGCCTCGTCAGTAATCAACGTTTTCTTTTTGTATCGCCTATATGATCTTTTCCCCCATAAATCTTTGTCCATGAAAGTATTTGAAATAAATTTACTTCTTACGAGAATATCATCAGATGAACAGAAGCTTTTAATTCATTCAGTACACTGATGTCAGACCGCTGTGAACTTGCCTCGTTCTAATATACTATCCCAGACACTTCCGAATCAGACCTGAATGAAACACGAAACTAAACGTAAACCAGAAAACAAAGCATAAAAAACACACAATAGAAAGCCAAAACAGTAAAATGAAATATCCGAGCGTAATTCAGCTTGCTACATAAAAATAAAACTCGTCGGTATTGAGCCTTCACAATGAGATGCTCGCTTCGCTGTCATCATCTGGTATTCCACCATGTAAGCAAAAATACAAAATAAAGATATGTTTACATGTTGATCAAAACAAAAGCATTTATTAGGGAGTTAGCCAAATCTTGAGTAAGTTATTATTTCGGCCTCAAAACAGACACATATCTGATAATGTTTTCTTCATTTGCCATCTTGCCATCTTGAGATGGCGAAACCATTGACTACAATGGTTTCGATTAGACAGGGGTCTTTCTTGCTCCAGACCAATCCTGATAATATCTCTTATTTCTGTATATACACGTGACATCCGTTTAATTATGCTTCAGAGTTCATCTCCGAGTAAGGATGCACTGTTTTTCAATTGTTCAACTGCAGTGCAGGAATATAGCTCTCTGGCCTTGTTTTTCACCTTTTGCTGTTCACTAGTATCAAATATGGAGGTTACTGTATTATTAAAACCTAGGTAGCCAGTGTGTTATTAATGTATAGATATCATATAATTTATATATGTATGTAAGACATATCCTTACAGGAAGTAATGTGGGCCTGGATGTTTCTTTGGTACTTGACAATATTCATTGCAAAGATTTTTCATCGAATTGCACGTTGTATATATTCTTCAGTGCAATATATATGTGTCTGGAATACACATTACACATTCCTTAAATCTCAGATTAATATAAGGTTAAACATGTACGCATTCATTTTAGAAATAAATGGTTGATCATCCAACCATTCAGTGACCTGTATCGTTTATCTTATATATTTCATGGCGGTAGGAGTTCCTTTCATCTAAGTGTCAATGGATATTTCGTAGCGAATTGCCAAATGACATATAGTAACCCGGTTGTCAACGTCGAAAACGGACATCTTAAATAAAATGCAAAGTCTATTTGTGGGTGTAAAGCGTTTGTATTGAGAAGAAAGTAATTCTTTTACATATTTTGCGAGAATGTATAATTTTTACGCTAAAATTGCTTCTGAAATACCATGTTAAGCCCCCTCCCCAGTTCCAACACATTTATTCTCAAACATGACATCTCATGCAATAACATACAAAGGATAAAAAACAACAGGTGTATTTGATATTTTGTGGGTGAAGTTCAGAAGTAAATCAAACTTGTCTTATTTACGCTAATTTAAATTTCAAACACGCATTTGTCGATCCTAACGCACTTAATCTGAGATGTAGAGATAAACTAGCTGATTTACAATGCCGCTATAAAATCAGCCGATTAAGGCTTATTTACATTGGTTGCATGAACCTAATACAATCTGCGTTATTTTGAATGTCAGCACTGCAGGTTATCGAGAACATTTACGATAGAAATTTATTGTGAGTTCATATGTTTATGTTTATTAAATATTCGTATATTTTACATGCACTCGGATTTTATGGTGTACAAATATTTATTAGCCCACAAACATCCCATAATTTCGTACCATATTATATTAATTTTGTTTATCTATGATATAGATATATAATGATACGAATCTACTTTGATTCAACTAGACCAAATTTCATCAGTCATCTCCCATTCTATGAGTAAATATGATAAATAATAATTAAAGCAATTGCAGTGACTAATTAATTGAAATAGTTAAAAATAATAATACGGTTCAGATGTCTTCCACTTTAAGATTTAGAAACGCGCTCAGAAGTACATTCTGCAAATCTCAGAGTTTGTCCTTATAAGGCGCCAATAACACTGTAAACAAGCAATATTATTCCAAATAAGGCATCATATAATCGTATATAGAAATACTGCCAGCAACAGGTTATATTGAAACTAGGGATCACGTAGCTGTATACAGCAATACTTCAAGCAACGGGTTATTACAAACGAGGGTTCACATAAGTGTATACAGCAATACTGCAAGTAAGAGGTTGTTCCAAACGAGGGATCGCATAACTGTACATAGCAATATGCAAGCAAGAGGTTATTACGAACGAGGAATTACAAAACTATATATAGCAATACTGCAAGGAAGAGGTTGTTACAAACGAGGGATTACAAAACTATATAGCAATACTGAAAGCAAGAGGTTATTCCGAAGGAGGGATCGCATAACTGTATATAGCAATACTGCAAACAAGAGGTTGTTCGAAAAGAGGGATCGCATAACTATATATAGCAATACTGCAAGCAAGAGGTTATTCCAAATGAGGTTCGCATAACTGTATATAGCAATACTGCAAACAAGAGGTTATTCCAAACGAGGGATCACATAACTGTATATAGCAATACTGTAAGCAAGAGGTTATTCCAAACGAGTGATCGCATAACTGTATATAGCAATACTGCAAGGAAGAGGTTATTCCAAACGAGGGATCATATAGATGTTATTAATCTGATTGCAAGTAAATTATCATATGCAATAAATGTTGCTCAATATGCACAGGTACAGCAGAATCGGTAAGATAAAATAGTACAACAAAGAGTGCATTCTACAAAGTACGCAGAGACAATGCAGGATTATATACATTGAAAGCTTCTCATGGCTAAGCATACAATGCTTTATACAGGGCCAATAGGGCTCTTTCCAAAAACGGTATTAATGCGTGGAAGACACATCCGCTTATCAACTCAGCAATTAATTCACGTGTAAGTATGCAGCCACTTCGGATTCTTACGATTGAATCGATGTATACAGAGGTTATTATAGTGGGTTACACTAGGCCCGGCCCTAGGGCAAGGCAAACGAGGCAACCGTCTTGGGCCCCGCGCTTCTCCGCAATGCAGTTTTTTTTGCTCGGGGCCCCGCCTCATCGCTTGCTGCCTTGGGCCCCGCACATCCTAGGGACGGGCCTGGATTACACATAGATACCATATAGAACAGAAAGTGCTATCCAAGGATACAACAGCCGGGTGCGTGATAATATGAAGTGAATTTTTAAATATGGAGAAAGAATATTATCATAGAGGTTAGATAATGTTTTTATTCGTACCTTACTGAGATTAGAACACGGGGTATCATCCAAGTACACAGTTATTTGTAACTCACTATAATAACTTCTGAACATCTGAACGTCTCAAGTGTGTATTTCAAGAAGTTCCTATGGTTGTGTACCACAGACCTAAAAATCTCAAGACCATCTGGTACGTGCCAGAGTAACTTCAAACAAGAGCACATATTTGGGCACATACGGTTGCAAAGACAAGCGTTGCCTGGTTTGCAAACACATGCCCAAGACCAAATCTTTCAAAGGTTCGACGAACAGGAGTTAACTAAACGATCAAATAGACGATAGGATGTCAAGCCAAAAATACAATCTATATTCTAAAATGCAAGAACTGTGCCATTAAATATGTTGGAGATGCCATTGATTTCAGAAAGCGAATGAATAATCACAGAAGCCACATTTACAACAAAATCAACGCGAAAGTCGCCAACTACTACAACTCGAATGGACATTTAGGGTGGACAGACATAGAACACACACGAAAGGAACGATACTGGATTCTACAATTAAGACCTCAAGGGGATAATTTGGCCTAAATGAAAAAAATATAACATTCCCTTTGCAGATTTGTCAAAATTACATTCATTAACTTTGAGTCTGACAAAAAGTTTGCGCTAATATCCACCCAAGTAAATACATTTTTTATTTTATTGACTTTATTATTATTATTATTATTATTATTATTATTATTATTATTATTATTATTATTATAGTTCTTGTCAATTATCCCGACACAGTTATTGTAACATCTTTCCTTATAAACCTCCTTGCATAACTCAACCGTGTTATAATTTCTGGCGTCGATCTCTCACCACCCTCTGTCTCGTCCTTTGTTCATAACATAGAATTAGGTCAAACCGTACTGCCTCGTTCGTTATGTGATCGACAAAAGAACACGCTCGTCTATTATTCATGCACAACTTTGTATTGTTATATCTCTTATTGTAAAGTGCCCCTAGTGATTGTAACGTGCTGGAGTCCAGAATTATTCTTTGATTTTGTGTTAAGTGTTTGTTTTGTACATTTATTTTTTTCTCCCATGACTAAGAGGTTGCTTAGCCCGAAGCGTTATGAAACCGTTTTGAATTTGCGCATATATATATATATATATATATATATATATATATATATATATATATATATATATATATATATATATATATATATATATAGATTGCAAAATACCGATATCTGGAATTCATGAGCAATTGAAATGGGGGAAAAAATCACAAAAAAACAACAGGCTTTGCAATGGCAATTATTCTATCCAATGTTTTGATGATAATCATGATAACTTCTTGCCGTACACTTAAAGAGTATGGATTTGCAACACTGGCGTTATTCATTACTCTAATAGCCCGTATCATGTACCGTTTTATGAACCAATGTGGTTAGTGCCTGTAAATCCGATGCATAAAGTACACGATTTATGTTCATTTATTACACTTAAGTATTGGATTTTATTTTTAAATTGATGAATATCATCTGACTTTACATGGCTTGTCAGCCATGATGAATATATTGAACTTAAAGATAATTTGATACCCCAGAAATAGGCTATTCTCATGAAACGGTGCTGCTGCTTTTCCTGTTGTCCGACAGGTGTTTGACAGAGTTTGATGTTTTATCTTTCAATTTGATACTTCACGATTGATAACTGGGCTGGATTCTCAGGAACATTTGGGTAACCGTAATTTAATCAGACATTTATTAGTTTCAAACACAGCTTGATTATATACATTTCAGTTTTTAAGTTTGAGGAAAGAGGAATTAATTTTAAAATTGTATGACGTTTAATGTTTAGGTTTTGTTTGGATGAAAAAAAAAAACATTCAGAAAAATATAAAGCAAAACAACGTTACTTATTCTCTTGAAGTAATGTTGCAACATTTTTTAAACTATTAAGTAGAATTAGAAAAATGTATTCTCTAGAGCAAGACATGATTAGAGTGAGGGTTGGATAGCTTCTTTTCGATGCCACATCGTGTGATGTAACTGTACACAGATAAAACCAGATCCCGGGCCGCGGACTGTAGGTTGCACATGCTTAGTATAGACAGACCAGGGACCGTGTCTCCAAAGTGTGACTTTAACCATACTTATTTGCTGGAATTGCTGTCGAGTACAGATTTTGTATTATTCTTGTAGGTATCTGATATAAAAATTTTACATAATTATTGATCATGCCAGAATAATTATCATCCATGGTGTGCTGTGTTCAAACCTGTCCCGGAATACTCGCATAAGACATTTAATATTCAATCTCAAACTCTTTCCTGGTGCTGTACAGCGTCCATCAAGTACACACCAAGAACGACACATGATCTCATTTTAGAAGGAGAGTATGATCAGAGAACTTTCTGGAACTTCATAACTTTGATCCTTCCACCATCATGGTACACGCCAATTAGTCTAACTTCAAGTATCACATTTGGTGTTTGGTATATTTAGCTTCAGTTAGAATTTTTTGCTAAAAACGGGATATGAAAATGAGTGGCTCCGATACTGATCAAGCCGTAGAAAACTTTCACTCAATCCATAATCGTTTCTTTTATACCTGTTATGGAGGAGACCAAACTTTTAGGATTTATTTGTTACCTTAAACTTTGGATGCCTCAGGGGCAAATTTAATGATCTTTTCGGGACCGTGGCTTATTGTTAGTTTTACCTTTTTGCCAACTACGACAAACATGCTAATTTAAACATTTAAAGTTGGTCCATCGTATCTTCCATTAGGGTGTTGTTGTTGTAGGGTTTAACGCCATTTTTCAGCACAAGATAGGCTATACATGGCGGCCAGTATTACTGGTGGAGGAAGAACCCTGGAAAACCCCGGGAAGAACCACCGACCCACGAGAAGCTACTGGCAAGCTTTCTCGTCAGCCGAGCCTGAGACTAGAACCCACGCAGACAGCGGTGAGATGACAGTGATCCAGAACGGTAAGCGCTTAAGACCACTCGGACACTCGTGGCCCCCCTCTTCCGTTGGAAACGAGTGAATTCAAGGCAGATTTATCTGCTTTATTTGCCCTTTCATTACCATTTGTATTACGTGACTAGGCAGCCAACTGCACAGAATACATTTCCCAGACTGAATGAGCACAATCACGTTTACTTTTAGGACTTATTTGTTACCGTAACCTTTGGATGCCTCAGGGGCAAATGTAAAAAAGAAAACAAGAAAAAAGAAAGAAAAAAGAGAACCAAGAGCGAACCAACCCCCCCGCCCAATCTCAACCCCCAAGAAACAAACCGGATTTAATACGAGGGTACCTGGACGTTTCGCCCCATGGACGTTTTGGCCCAGGACATTTCGCCCCACTTCATGGACGTTTCGCCCCACTTCAATGGACATTTCGTCTTACCTGGTACATGGACGTTTCGCCCCATGGACGTTTCGGCCCAGGACATTTCGCCCCACATCAATGGACATTTAATTTCATACCCCATAATCCCCCCCCCTCCTTCGTTCTTTTAGAAATTGATCACCATTACAGTACACAATTGTTCCTACACGGCTGAGTGAAGATACATGACACATATATATATATATATATATATATATATATATATATATATATATATATATATATATATATATATATATATATATATATATATATCTGAAGAAAAGGTTTCTATTTACAGGTCTAACAAGCTACAAGTATGGTCTTCTTAGACGTAAAAAGATATCATTTCAGTTTGTGTGACCTGTGCAATTCAAAACCTGAGGTAAGATTTCATTACAAACAAAATATTTTAAGAATAGAGACATGCTAAAGTAGCTGGTCCCCATTCGCATTCGATGTACTTAAGCTACGGTTAAATAAAAATTGCGAACAAAACGTGGAACGCTGCCTACTTTCTCCCTATCACAAATTCTGGAAGATTAGTAAAATAAACCATTCTTCCGTACGAATTAAATAAAGAAAATCTAAATACATCCAATGACATTTTTTTAAAAAAAAGAAAATAATGTTTCTTGTATCAAATATTCCTTTGTTTTTCTTGGGCTACACGACGTTCCATTCTAGTGAACTAACTCCTTTTGATTTTAGATGTAACACGTTAGCGTTCTTATGTGCACTTTTATAATGTTCTAATATTAATACTGTTTACAGGCAGATGGCTACAATGTCGAAATGGACTTAAGCGCCATGCCAAATACATCTTCCAGATTTGAAATGAATACCGGTACAGCACGGGGGCAGATGGAGAGCACGAGAAATTCAATGTCGATTTCTATCATTAAAGAGGATATTTCGGCAAGGTGAATGTTATTTTATTTATTAGAATCGTACGGGTGCTTGCATACGTGTTTATGTGTAAATACCATATTCGGTATAGTTTAACTTGGTTTACTATGTATTGCTTGTATATTTTCAACATTTTCTGACAGGTTCAGACATATTTATAATTACAGGCTGGATAGAAGTCAACAATTGAAAGACAATTTAGCAAATGACCAGCACCATGTAGTGGACGAGTTTATGGCCAACATTGATGCTGCATCAACAGTTGCAGCCGATACCTCTTCATTTGACGTTCAGCGCACACACAGATCTTTGATATCAGAAGAAGTAGAAACGTAAGTTAAAAATCGAAGCGGATAAGAAAGCAAAGAAAGTCGCAACATTGATTTCAGTAATATTGATGTACATAAAACATTATACAGTCAATCTTCTATTCAAAAGAATGCTCATCTTTTACGCGATCTTGTTAGGTATCTTGTAACCATTTATTATTTTACTGATGCATGTACATATTTTTTTCATGTAAAATATTGATTTTTTTATAATTACACACATATCACGATTTTTCTCCTTTCTTCAGGTCAGTTATGAATGAAACTGTTTATGGTGAAGTGCCAGTGGATTCTGAAGATCGTATAACCTTTGAAGTAGTAGCCACAGGATCCACTCGAGGAAAACGAAAGTTAATATCTAGTGCTGGATATAGTTTTGTTGTTAAGCGTGAGCTGAAGAACGGAACCATCGAATGGCGTGGTAGCGTGCGGGGGAAGAATACGCAATGCCCTGCAACCGTGCGACAGACAGAAGCAGACTTTTTGCCATGTCATCAGAACCATAGTCACACTGCCACTCCTGGGTTGTTAACAGCCGTAAAAATCAAAACCGAGGTATTTTGCATGAACATGATTAATCTGTCTTCATATTGGGTCCATTCTATCAATATGTTATCAACAGTATATATTTGTTAAATTAGAATCCATTTACTTATAATTAATGTTTGCTAAATCCAGAAGTATCGCTTTATTATATACATTACACGAGACTGTGTTGATCATCGTCTTCCAAGCTTTCGGCTATATTAACTAAGCAGTTTTGAAAAGTTATACTATGCCAATAATGAACTAAATTTCGTCATCCATCCATCCATACAAATATCCGTACATACATACATACATACATACATACATACATACATACATACATTGATCCATACATACATACATACACACACACATACATATACCCATACATATTTTGATGTACTATATAAGGTTTGCTTTTCGTTTAGGCCAAGGCATTAGGGAAAGAGAAATTGTTTGAAACAGCCCCTGCACTGGTTAATGAGGTTATAGACATACATGCAGAACCAATACAACCTGAGGCATCCAGAGTAGCAGACGACATACCACCGCCATTTGCAGAGTTAAAAAGAAGAGTTGATCCAGAGGCAGTGAATGTGCTGTCATTCCTGAGATATGTGGAAGACAACTGGATTCACAATGACATATGGACTGTTGACTCCTGGTCAGTTTATGGGAGAAGCATCCGAACCAATAATGATGTGGAAGGGTGGCATAATCGTCTGAACAGGAGAGCAAGAAAGGGAAATTTGCCTTTCTATCTCCTCATAACTTTACCTTATAAGGAAGCCAGAGAAACTGGATCTGTAGTTCGTCTGTTGCAAGAGGGGAAGATAAGACGACATCAAAAGAAACAGACAACAAAAGTTCAGGGTCACCTTATCAAGTTATGGGAGAAGTATGGAAACCACCAAATCAGCACGAACACCTTGCTTAAATGCTGTGCCAGATTGTATGGCCCATGTTAGACATAGCAACAGTAAAGTTGGACTGAGTATTGCTTTCCAAACTGGACATTTTTTATATTCACATGCCTAGTGCGTAGTCCATTAATGAGTGTGTGTATATATATATATATATATATATATATATATATATATATATATATATATCCATCTTAGCACCAAGTGCATGCCATTTGTTTAAATAAACAATTATGCCTTTGAACTCTTGTGGACTTATTTTAAACAATAATATCAGAATTGTAAATCTGACAAAACAGAAAACATGAACTCCTTTATTGCAAATGACCATCACCGAAATGAATTTTTAAAAAATGAGAAAATCATAGATAGTTACTGTTTAGAAGTATACTGTTGCACATCATAATTTGACACTTCTACCCTGTCATGAGATGTAATTTTGATTAGTGATGTGTGTTGATTTAAACATGCAAATACATGCTTAATATTTCGAAAATAAATATCTGAAACCAGTTTTTATATCTCTTTATTGTTAATTACAATTTTCATTCCTTGCCCCTCATTCAGCTCGATGACTGAAAGTAAAGAGTCACTCGAGCGTGTAAAAGATCGAGACGATGAAACACTATTTTGGGGATAACTAATATTAAAGTGTAAATTTTCAAAATTGAAACGAAACGCATCCCGAATTCGACCGATTAACGAAAATAAAATACTCCAATGCTTACCATTTGAAAAGAGGCAATTGTCACCATAATATTCTGTTCAAAAAATATTAATTTTGGACACACGGGATACCACCCCCGTGTTTTCATGACTCGCGATATGTCGGCCTATTCTGCACACAGCTGTGAAAAGATGTAACTAAACCGATCTTGTAAAAACATTAGTAAAGTTCAACATTTTTTAAAAAATAAGCTATTATGTGGAAGAGAAACAACAACGAATAGGATGTAATGTGTTTAAAACGTCTTGTTTATAGGGGACCGCTCCAGTGGCCTAGTGGTTAGAGCGTCCGCCTCGGATGCGGGAGGTCGTGGGTTCTATCCCCCGGCCGAGTCATAACAAAGACTTATAAAAATGGTACTAACAACTGCCTCGCTTGGCGCTCAGCATTAAGAGGTTAGTGTTAGGACTGGTCGATCTGGTGTCAGGAAAATGTGACTGGGTGGGACATCATGCTACATGTCTGCGGCATGATGCCCCAGTGCTAGACATCACTATAAACTGCCACACTGCAGACATCGTAGCGATATGAATGAAAAAATGTTAAAGCTACGTTAAAAATCCAAATCACACACACACACACACACACACACACACACACACACACACACACTTGTTTATGGGGAAAAATTACTAAAATATTTAGAAACAGACTATACGGAGGAGAATTAATTGAGAATCCCGTTATAGCGGCACGTTGACACGTTGGGTAGTAGACGATTTTGTACGTCCATGTACCAGGTGGGGCGAAATGTCCATTGAAGTGAGGCGAAATGTCCTGGGCCGAAACGTCCACGTACCAGGTGGGGCGAAATGTCCATTGAAGTGGGGCGAAATGTCCATTGAAGTGAGGCGAAATGTCCTGGGCCGAAACGTCCATGGGGCGAAACGTCCATACTTCTAATACGAGTCGTAGCTAAAACAGACTGGGAGGTCTTGTTCCAGTTTTAGAGGACTTGAATAAGGCCTATACTTGACTGTCCCTCGCTAGTGTACAGTTCAGCTAGCTTGATCCGGTACTGAATCAGAAACAGATTTTCTTTGGAAGCTTTTAGATCTTCCGTTGAGAAAGCCACTATGTTCATGAAAGTGGATAGTCACCTTACTTCAGACGAACGAAATTTGCCCGTCAGTATACTACCAAACTATCCTGGAACCCATCTAACGTCTCAGACAATACCGTCTTTAGGCCCAAATAAAACCTTGTACGATCGGAAACCAGATTTTATTCCACCTTTAAGAATATGATTTCGCCCTCATTTAAAAGCAGCAAAATAATCAGTCTTGCCAATACTGCAAAATGCTCTATTCCAAAAATTATCACCTTAACGTTCATGCTACAAATGAAGATTTGCTAATTATGTCTATTTTGCTCTTGCTTTTACAATAGCGAAATGAGTCTTAGGACATGGAAGTAAAATCAACTTAGAGAATAAAGCTATTGGATTAAATGAAAGAAAAACATATACAAATGTTTGTTTTTTTTCTCTGGTTTCTTTTTGTTTTGTTACTTATTTTTCGATTCACTGATAACAAAATTGAGGAAACAATGACGACAAAGCAGACTGGCATACTCTTACATTTTGGTGTTAAGAGAATTAGCAACCGTTTTACCCTTTGTCCATTGGCTTCTGTGAGCCTGACTAGTTACAGGTGGAGTTCTACAGTTTCGTATTTTATATGGTTAGATTTTTAAAGAAAACGAAATTCCCAGGCATATTTCTCACGGGTTATTCTGGCAATTTAAAAAAAAGACCATGTATATCTTAGGTACCGTTTAACTTCCTTTTTTTTTGGTATATGATTGGTGTAATTTGCTTTATAGAGCATACATCGCTTGGCCTTACGTCAGATGTGCACGTATCAAAACCTGTTAGTTCCGCATAGTTATTTTCACTTTTTGGGATTTCAAATGTAAGTTGTGAAATAAAGATGTATTTTGAACTGATTTACATATTTTTGTAATTTATTCATAGGACTTTCAGGAGCTAGTATTGTTCATTTTCCCTAGTGTAATAACTCCTAACGATAGTGTAATTTGCACTGATTCAGGCTGATTTTTCGAGCGCATGGGAGAAACCATTTTGTTTAATTGCGTGCTTAGATCATATGCAGTTTCTACAGAATTTTCAGTCACAGTACATGAAAGTCACATAGAGGTATGCCAAAATGCTCTCCACTGTGTATGCTGCAAATGCGGACAACTTCACCTTACACCCGTCACTCTCAGAAGTACATAATATTTGTTGAGCGCCCCTATTTCCGTCATTGTTCAAGGGTATCAGAAGTAATTGTGGTGACGTTCATGTCCCTGCCTTTTAGCTTGCTATGTGAGAACTTGCAAGGTGCATTTTTAAATAGCTTTCTTTTCATCTCTGTATAGCGGGGAAGGAGTTTGTGACGGAGCAAGTGGGCTAGTGTGAGACGTTGGTACAAAATAAATGATGTTCTGTGAAGGAATGCGTCGTATTTTTTCCAAAGATATCTTCACGTTCTTGCGACATAAATGTTTCAGTTACGCAATCCTAATGGAATCGTACAATAATAAAAACCTGTTTGGTCAGTATTATTCCGCTCTACAGTCATTAGATAGTTTTGAAAGAGGAAGGGGTAAAAGCTGTGAAGTTGTACAAAATTTCAACAAACACCAAATAGGAAATAGTGCCATCCTTCTTTGCCAATGGTGTGACGCGTGGGTTGAGTCCGACACAATGTGTCGTTTCAACATCTAAAGGACACAAAGGTACCAAATGTAGAAAAATGTGTTGACGTCAAAGTGATACATGTAAATGAGCAGAAATGTGACAATGCCAATCATAAAGTTTTTAATGGACTTGACTACGACAACGAAAACATACACCTATGATGACCCAGTGATAGCGATTTTAGTTAAATCACAATGTGGAAACTTTCTCGGCTATGAAGAGGGAAATAAATGTTGAAATAACCCAGGGATTTATTAATGTCTGTATAGATCACGTGTCTTAACGACAACGTTTGTAATGGAAAATGACTCATGAAAAACTCGTCTTCTCTGCTAATGGTCGGCAGTGTGTCAATGCAAAGACACTCGACCACGAGTGGCCAACGTAGAACATTACAAAATTTGGATGAACTTGTTTGAGCTCTGATATCGTTCCTCAAAATTATCAGTTTAATAAAACCACATGAACACCTTCCAAGTCCAGTCTGGTATACCTATTAACGATCAGCTAAACTTTGTCATCTAAACTATAGTTTATCTAAACAATATTTTTATTTTATTTTATAAAATCAGAAATATAATTTCATAAAATGCAATCTTACTAAAATATAAAAAGCTGAGACCAGTGTAAGTTTGATATTTAATTAATAATAGTCATTGTGCCATACACAGCTAAGTAACAGTAAAAACATAATTAAGCTAAGTAACAGTAAAAACATAATTAAGCAATTGTATAAATTTGAAACAATGGTGCAATGTTCTCATTAAATGGCACCATTTACATTTCAACAGCAAAGAAGTCTGAAAAACTTGATTAAATTATATAAAATCAAATTTTGTAGCAAAATGTTTCCAAGGCTGAAGCCTGGAGTCTGTTAAAAATGAATGCTTAAATTTAGTAGTGCATGGAATATTCATATCTTAAAACCTACAGATAGAAACATATCAGAAAGAGTGAGAGACTATCATAACGTTCTTTTGTCATTCTCTGTTGTTTATATTTTTAAAAAAAGTGATGAAGTTTCTCACTACATTCCCATGCATGGCTGGTATTTACTTCGATTTGTAATTTGTAAGAAAGTGAATAAAAAGTATATTTCCTAAATATTGTCTATTTAAAAAGGAAACTAACTGAAAGCCAAAACATTTTGCCTAACTTATTATGATTTTAGAATTTAGGATTTTTTTTATCCTTGAAGGATTAAATCTATTGTGAGGCTAAATTAGGGTCGCATGTTATTTACACGTACGGAAACAGATACTTGTTATCCTCCCACCCTATATTAGATATAAAGCAAATCAAGATAGGTTTGAAGTTCAGAATAAGTTTTCATTTATAAAGAAAATCCTCCGTCATCCAAAATTTGAATGACAACATTTTAAAGACAAATTATAAGATCTTATCTAAGTAACATCCACTCTGTTATGACTGCTACTCAAATTATACAAGTAACGAAAAACATTATTTAGAGATGGAATATAAGGTGAATATCCAAAGTAGATTGCAAATTATTGTGAAGTACACTCACAGAAGAACGCCAACATCATAGATGAGGGGTCACCAGTTTTGAACCCAAACTGGCTCTAATCACATTTAGTCCATTTGCATGAACAAACAACCACTTCCCTCTTTAAAAACTGGCTTCTCCCATGACTAATTTAAATATCAAGAAAGAAAAAAAAAATCTTGAACTGAAAACATTCCTCAATAAATGAAAACCAACATTTCTAATTCAAACCTAAAAGGGACAAGGAAGTCGGGGAAGGCATCTACGCACAGAATTATGCCAGCATGCTGCATAAGGGGCTACCGGTTTCAAAGCAAAACTGGCTTAGATCCTATATTGTCCAATTACCTGAGCAACAACAGATCACATGCTTTCTGAACAGCTAACTTTCAGCATGAATTTACCCAAACATTTACTCTCGAAAATGAAAACATTTCCAATTCAAAACTCATGCGTCTGGAAGACTAATGGAGAAGAGGTTTCACCTAACTTAAAAATTTTTATGAATCAGTGTAACAATCTTGAAAGAGAGGGTGAGAATGTTTAAATCTGAAACTGAGTTAAAAAACATTTGCCCAAAATATATTTAAGTATTTTACATTGAAGTAGAATATAGATCATGCAACGACGATTTTCGCAATGAATAAAAAAATGCATACCATCTATAATCTCTTGACTATTTGTTAGTTACTTAACATTGATGGGCAGAAGACTTCATCGAAAATGTAACCATGTGTTCTAAGAATTCATACTTTACAACTCAAAATTGCATGCATTATGTAAACAAATGTTGGGGATGTAGTTGCACAAATTAAACAATTAAAAATTAGCAGAATTATCTACAATGTACTCCTAGTTTTCTCAACATAATAGCAAGCTCTTCTGTTCTATCCAAGGTTATTCAAAGCAGAAGATAAGAATGGTGTTGTCCAGCAGTGAAGTTTGATTTACCTTTCCTTAACTGCCTTCGCAAAATTTATAACGAAAGACCAATTTAGGAGTTGTTGTAAAAATATTAAGGTAACTTATTGTTTTGAACTTCAGAAAGCATTTATCTACAATATAATTTGTTACCTACTGTCTGAGATTATGCTAAAATAAACAGCAATCATAACCATAGATTTTGAAAGGATTGGAACCGGATCCAAAACTTGTACACAATAACTGATGATAAAAACTATGTCTGGTATTGAGTAGATCATGGAAATATTTGTGATTATTTTTAATTCTTCTGTAATAATTCACAGAGCATAATCTGAAGAAAAACACAATATGCATGTGAAAGTAATCAATAAAAACAAACATTATGAAAGTTCATTTGTATAAGTTAGATTTTGTGTAAGTTAACACGCCAGGTTATAATAATCTCACATCAAAGAATTCTAAATGATCATACTATAGTTCATCTGAATTGAATTTACAAATAATTTGTAAAATAAACGTCTTGTACAAAAGAAACCTAGACAAATAAGCAAAATATAGGTTGCTGACATGAATAAATATAATCATTAAACAACAATATCAAAAAGCAATAGTAGACTAAACCTGAATTAGTCTTAAAAAAAATTGCACTAAACAGTCGGGACATATTTATGACCACAGTTCCTGAAAGAAGAAATAAATGAGACAAAAAGGAGACAAAGAAGAATTTAGATTATGTGTCAATGTACAAAGCAAAACAATACATATTAGTAGCTGTTTTTGCATAGTGAAATCAAGATATCAAGTTAAAAAAGATTCAAAATGCTTGCCTCTAATGAACAATGATACGATGGAAATTTACATCAGCCAATTTAGATAAGATTGAAAATAATTTTTGAGAAGAACTATACATTGAAGTTATATTCTAAATATTTCAACAGTTGTACATATCAGTGAAATGGAGGCCTTCCAAATCTGAAAAAGAAAGATTATTACTGAATAATTTTGATTCAATGTCATGTACAATGAGAAATGGCCAGTGAGAAATAAAAAGCGAACATGTCGTGACATTTAAAAAATATTAAAAGCGTATGCAACAGATGGGTTAAATGTTCAAAAGAATTCGCTTCATATTGAAGGTTCCTGACGAATTATTATTTTAAATAATGGTGACTGGACATCTGTTAACAGTAATAATTCTTCACTGATAAGTTAATGTTTGACGACAATCACCATTTCCCACTTTTTGAAACATTTCCCTTGAAACTAAGGATTGGGTTGATTTTTTTCAGTGAAATTAAACACATCCCATTTTTTTAATACCAAAAGATGACAAAAACATTATCATCATCTTAGTTATCATCTGACATTATATGCTCTCCTTACTCTTTGAGACCGCTCCGGTGGCCTAGTGGTAGAGCGTCCGCCTCGGATGCGGGAGGTCGCGGGTTCTAACCCCGTCCGAGTCATACCAAAGACTTTAAAATGGTACTAACAGCTGCCTTGCTTGGCGCTCAGCATTAAGAGGTTAGTGTTAGGACTGGTTGGCCTGGTGTCAGGATAATGTGACTGGGTGGGACATTATGCTACATGCCTGCGGCATAATGCCCCAGTGCTAAAACATCACTATAAACTGTCACACTGCAGACATTGTATCGATATGACTGAAAAATTGTTAAAGCTACGTTAAAAATCCAAATCACAACACAACACATCACACCTTGCTCTTTGCAATCCTACAGATATTGTGTCCTGTATAGCAAAGTGCAAGGAACTCAGGAGCATATTAAGGTGCCATAATTGGTTGGAACAGAACCTAAACGTTTCAAAACTTAAGAAAGGACTTCGTATAGTAAACAAAATGGTTTATGGAACATATTCAATATAATGGCAGATGAGGAACAGTGGCAGTACGACCATGTAGAGATTTAACGTGTAATGATATAAGATGCATGATATCTTGTATGTTTATTGCATTTACCAACACCTAATACAAATGATGAATTAAATGAAAACTCTTATGCTTAAAAATAATATAAATCGGGCTGGGGTGGCAGTGCCGCCATGTCTATTCAGCATGCTTATGATTGTGATATTCATTGTACATTATGTGCACAAACTACTGTTATGCTCGTTTTGGTGGTATATACATGCACGTCTGTTTCCACCCGTCCATCCATCCCAAGAAACTTACTAGTTAGATTGCACAAACACGAATCAACTGAGATAAATGAAATTGTATAAGCTTATTTGTATCCTTATGTAGTTGGCATGGCTAGATTTTCATGCCAATAAAATAATAACTGTTCCAGCAATGATCTATTGGTAAGATTCAAAGCCATATCCTTTGGACTTTTATCTTTTGACAAAAACTTTGTTAGCTTCATTATGCCTAAAATAAATGAGGTAGACAAATGTAATTTGATTGGCGTATTTGTATTTAAATGTAAATTACGATTTCTGGACATTACCGAAAATGTTCACTTTTTAACACATTTATCAAAATTTTTGACTTTTTAATAAAATCTATGTTAGCAAGATTACATTTGAGACATCACGATTTCTTCACACAAACTTCGTCTGCATAATTAAGCAAATGCCACTTGAGACAAATGACCTATGGTACAAAACTGCTCTTTCATGTCAACTTTACTATTTTAAGGGAGGCAACTTAAAACAACGTAATTTCTACCCTAGGTTAGATAACTCCCTTGGAGATTGTTTTGGCCCTGGTCATATATACTTCTCTTGGAGTTTGTTCCCACTGATTATGTGACACAGAAAATCTCTTTTAAAAGAACTCTGTTATTCCTTAGGCAACATTTTAGATGTTGATATAAATTCTCTATTGACGTAAAATGAGGAGGGAATTTAGGCAAATATTATAAAGAATTTTACAGCTGTAAATGAACAACAGTACATGAAAAAACGAACAACAATATCTCTCGTAATTATTTTTCTTGATCTGATCTTATGTTAATTAAGATTAAATTAACCTGCCATGATATATTATATGTGATCTTCATTTAGTCTCAAAAATAAAGTCCAACTCCAGACCCGATAATGATAAAAACATATCCTGAGTCTAGTCGATGGATATCATTTAAATTAGTATAAAATGAAAAAGTACCAATTTTGCTTAAATCATTGAAGTTAAAACTAAAATTTTTAATTTCTTGTCTCTAGCTAAAACTTTAGTTAACATAGAAAGAGGAATTCCACATAAAAGTGG
>JAECUM010054630.1:0-13504 GCA_016617855.1 Megalonaias nervosa
GAGTTGAGAACACACACACACACACACACACACACACACACACACACACACACACACATATATATATATATATATATATAGAGAGAGAGAGAGAGAGAGAGAGATTTACTTGAAAAGAGTGAATAACGGATGTGTTTCATCGAGTGGGTGAGAAACTATATATATATATATATATATATATATATATATATATATATATATATATATATATATATATATATGCTAAAATTTTCCATGCACGAGATGAAATATATCCGTTATTCACTCGCAACAAGGAAATTTTCTTTTTAATTTATGCACAGTATGTTCCAGCTAATTCAACGTTTGTCTCTTGCTTTCTTCGTTTATTGTAGGATTAAAGGATCACGGTTAGGCATTTATCGATGTGTGCGTGATTAGACAAAAGTTTATATATACATATCCATACAACGCTTCGACATCTAGCAATGTTTATTAAAGAATAGACAAAAGAAAGAGATTTTTCGCTGGATCCCTCGCGATGTCAGCGGTTCACTGCTTATGTTTTGCATTACTGAGATTACTCGCACAGAGAATATTAACAGTATCTTAACTCTCCTTCACGCTTCGAAGTAACATAGCACATAACTTAAAAAAAATCGCGCTTTGTTGGATTTAAACTGTAACAGACATACCTTAATGAATCACCATGCACCTTGTGAGGAACTGTGCACCAGCGCATTTTGCAGTACTTCATTTCTGTCATTTCTATCGTCTTATCACATGTTGTATTATACTTGAATTGTATTAACCGTCGACAGTATTTATTGAAATGTATTTTTATCGGGGTTTCTTGTAAAACTTGATGTTTTTTTTTTCTTCCCGCAGTGCAGCATTTGCAGCATATGTCAACTTAATACGGCTGTGCACTTTGAATACAGCTCGTTTCTTAAAGATATTGACATTAATAATATAAATTGCGTGAAGTCTTACCCCTATAGGTCCAATATTAGTGCTGTAGCTAAACTTTGCGAAAAATATTGATATGGCGTATGTGGCAACATTAACAATTCCATTCATCATCATTTTCAGTTTTACATTTATGTAGAAAAATTGAAAAAGAAAAATCTTTAAATGCTTTAAAATCAATTAATTTTCAATACTTCATGGAAATTTAATATAATTGATTTTAAAATACGTACGTATGAGAGTATTTTGGATATTCAACGTTATTTTATTTCATCGCATTAACACTTACGAACACTAAACAATACATTGAGCTTATTTAGAACTGGACATTGGGGACTTTGAGGTTCTAACTTTGGACTATTTAATAGTATTAGGTTTAAGTAAATGTTTTTGTATAAATCTGTTATCCTAGCATGTACAATGTTGCTTATTAAATTGATTTAAAAAATACAATATAATGTCCATATGTGTCGGGGGGATATGAATATACCAGCAGAGACCTCAAGGATAGATGTCCTCACAACAATCTGCAACAAAATCTGGCAAACAGGAGAATGGCCCACACCATGGACCCAGATTCTATTCATCACTCTTCATAAGAAAGGGAAACGGTAGCTGAGCCAGAACTACCGAACTATCAGATTCATCAGTCACCCATGCAAGGTTCTGCTGAAGATCATCCTCAACAGACTGAAGCCTCAAGCAGAACACATCATTGCTGAAAAAAACGATCTGGTTTCAGACCAGGACTCAGCACTACAGAACAAATCCTCAATCTTTGGATCCCCTGTGAAAAATATCTGCAGCATTACCAGGATCTCTATTATGTCTTCAATGACTTCAAGAAGGCTTTCGACAAAATATGGCACACATAAACGCCAAAATAATAAACACCATAGAAAACCTCATGCAGGTGACAAGCACAGTTCTCGTCAATGGCAACATAGGAATTTGGTCCAGTTGGAGTCAGACAGAGGTGCTTTCTGTCACACGCTGTCATCAACATCTATCTGGAAAAGATCATGTCCGATGCCTTGGAAGATCTTGACGGCAGTGTCAGTGCTGGAGGCAAAACAATCACCAACTTGCGCTTCGCTGATGATATCGATGGTTTAGCAGGAGGTGGACAAGAATTAGAAACCTTAGTGAACCGATCAACCAAGCCTCACTAAGGTATTAGGTGCTGATCAGCGCTGATAAGACCAAGCTAATGACAAACAACCTGAGTGCATCAAAAAAGAATAAGAGTGAATGGAGAAAAGTTGGGTACAGTGACAAGCTTCAAACACCTAGGTGCTATCGCCTCTGATGAAGGTTCAAAACCTGAGGTTCTTTCAAGGACTGCGCAGGTAACAACAGCACTCGCTAGGCTGAAGCCTATTAGGAAGGACAGCAACATTACTCTTGGGCCCAAGATCAAGCTTATGCGCTCCCTCATCTCCATATATCTTTATGCAAGTGAGGCATTGATCCTGACAGCCTAACTAGAGTGAAGAATCCATGCCTAAGAGATCCTGAAAATCTCATAATGAAACGACGTCTCTAATGAGGAGGTGGGCATTAGAATCCAAGGTGTAATTGGACCATATGAACTGCTCATCACCGTAAAGAAACGCAAACTAAGATGGCATAGTCACATCTCACTCTCATCTGGCCTGTCAAAGACAATCCTACAGGGCAAAGTGAGAAGAAAGAGAAAACGAGGCACACAGAAGAAGAGATGGGAAGATAACATCAAAGAATGGACAGACATGGACTTTGCAGGATCCCAAAGAGCAGAGAACAGGGAAAAATGGAGAGAGTTTATCGCGCAGTGGCTCCCCTACGACCAGCCAGGTTACGGGAGAAATGAAAAACAAAATGTGTCCTAAAATCTCTTGATTTAGTTACAATATGTGTTTTTCTCGATATGTGGATATTTGAGTAAATAATGCACATCAACCGACTCATTGTAATTGTGTAAAGACCATCAAAGGGCGATAACTATGTCATTATATAATGTCATCATATATCACCTGTCAAGAAAATCAAGAGCACTGTGCTTATGTGGGTTAACAGCAGAGGATCAGAAATACAGAATAGAAAATGGAATTGTTTTGTTCTGTACGTTGGTTAAATACATTTACAAGTAATGTTTACATATATTTTTTTCAATTGGCCGTCGCTTGGAATCGCTTGGAATACATGTGTATCAGTGGAACATTAATAGTAAAAGGTGGCGATATGGCCTAAAAAATGACACTATCAGCACAAGTGAAATTTATATTACAAGCGGTATTTTGAAATTAGCCCATAAAAGTTAAATTAGATGGCAGCATCCTTACGGGAACATGAAAGGTTACAAACATGTATAGGATTGCCATTATATGGCACGTTAGGTACAAGGGGAATTGGTATAGGAAAGAAATGTCTCTATGATGAATAGAGTGCGACGGTCTGGGAAGAGGAAGAGTGGAAGAGGGATATGAATGAATAATAGCAGTCTTTACTGACCAGCACGCTGCTTACTGACGAATCCATGCACCTATTGGCCAAAACATTGTCTTACTGTCAGCACCCACGCTTACTAATCAATACATATAAGATCTCAAATGGGTAATGATTTAATACTGAATTTATGAAATGAGTTGAATAATGTCCAGCTTTTGCAAGCCTTGGAGAGCAAAAGCTGGACATTATTCAACGAGTTTCATAAATTTAATATTAAATTATTACCCGTTTGAGATTCATTTTATCACAGAGCGTTTATTTCAGTGGAAATTATTTAGATAGAAAGAAAAACGAATAATAGCGTTCATTCTGACAGAAGTTGCCCTTTCATTTGTTGTGCGTAAAAAATAGTCCCAAACAAAGTTAAACTAGTATTAACGTTTAAAAGTAGATTATACTTTTCTTACAATCTATAAGTCAAAGAACAAACGTCCTTCCGAATTAAACAGAACATTTTACACAGACAAAATCATTTTTCAACAAAATGTACAATGCTCGTGATGTCAAATTGTTTGATGCAGTACCGGTTAGAATGCAGTAGACGGTCCATGTTTACGTAATCTAACATGTTACTCTCATAACTAAACATTACATTGTTTCAATATTCATTTTAAAGAAGGTTTCCTGGATGCGGAAATTCCCATATTTGCTGTAATGTATTTGTGACCGGATAATTGCAATATTTTACTTGGAACAGCAGACTACAAAATATGTAAACAAATTTCAATTTAAATCGAAATTGCATCATATATTTACCGCGTAAATATGCAGTGGTTGGATAAACTTCTGTGAGTTTTGAGACCAGTTTTTCTCACCCATGCGACAGAGGAATCTAGCTGTTTTGCTAACCTTACTTTTCTGATCTCAGTCTGGTTGTCTCAGACCGGTCATCTCAGTCAAGGTGTCCACGCGCTTGGAACTACTTTTTAAAAAAGAAACCTTTGTTTTCTGCTATGCATGACGTAGTTGTTCGAAAATTAAAGAACAACAACAACAACAAACAAATATATTAACATAGTAACTTAAGGTCTCTCCATTTTTGAGAACACACCATACAAAACATTTCGACAGAGACAGACACACACACGCACACGATGTTGAGCTTTTTAGTATTATGCTAGTTCGTTCCACACAGCATAGTCAGTTTTATCATATCTGCAGGCATGACTCAGTACAGTTTCAGGTCAGTGTCATTAAATGTAGCTAAAGCTACTTAACTAGTTTTAAATACTTCGTGTGAAACAAATTATATACTGTTAGCTACATTTAATGACGCTGACCTGAAAATTGACTGTGCTACAGATAGGATAAAATTCTCAATGCTGTGTGAAATGAACTATGACAGAAAACACGGATCTATGCACATAGACTATAGACCTATACACTTCATAGTCTTACAACTACTACAGAAAACATAGTAACAGCCAGAAATGTGTTATGTCAGACATGCTTTATTCTAATTTTGTTAAGCATCTCCATGGCGCCCAAGTTGAATCAAAAATATTCCTACAATATTTAATGACAAATGATGCACCTACCAGCCAGAAAGAATCATTTATCCGTCAACACATTAATCCATAGGCAAATTTCACTGTAACACTTGCCATATTTCCAAGACAGAAAAATAAATTTTCAAAGAATCCGAGAACTTGAAAGTTTAGCACATGGTTATCCGCCGGGGTCCGTATTTGGAGGGTCTTTTATACACGGGGTACTGTTACAATCAATATTAATTACAACACAAGTATGTCAAACAGTTTCACCTCATCTAAAGAAAAGGAGACTTATATATGATAGTGACACGGATCTCTAATTACCCGTGAATAACCCATGCAAGCACGGACACTCATGCTATATCTATTTACACTACAACAGAGCTGTGGGCCGAGTATAGTTTCATTATGTACAATATAATTTTCTAAATTGGAACTAATGAAAATGAAACATTTTCTTGTGATACATATTAACTCATATAACATCTATTTCATATAACATCTATAGCCTCGTGGGGAGACGAATAATTTAACCTCTTGACTGGGATTTCCTTGTCTCGGCCCAAACCCCAACATAGATTCTATATATATCCACGTTCTTCTGTGAATAGAGGTGAGTTTATTTACTACTGTAAGTTAATATTTAAACCACGCTTGTATATAGGGTGGATTCCATGCTTCACGTTTACCCGCCCCCCTCCAACCCCAACTTACACACATTCGCTATGAACTGAGCAATACCCATGGTTTTACATAGTGTTGCTGTTGTTATTGTCTTGGGGGTTTAGCCATTTTTCATGTTATGATATGTTATACATGGCATAACAAGCCCGGCGGTGGTAAATCGGCCATATTCAGACAGACGAGACCATTTTACCCCCAATTCCTTTTGTGAAGCGAATAAAAAAATTGGCGGTCAAAATGTTCATTGACACCAAAACATTCCAGAATAGAAAAGTTTTCCGACGATCGCAGCCAATCAGTAAAGAGAAAATTGCACAATAATTTCAAGGGGTTATTTGGACCAATCAGAATCACATAAAGTGATATGTTCACATGTTATTACATCAAAAATATGAAACTGCACATGCTATTGGCAAAGTGTACTGACTATGAGATAAAGAGTCTTATTAACTAGCATCAACTGTCCATAGCATGCACCTGCATGCTATCACGAACAACCACTAAACCACATCTCTAAATTTATTGGCTGTATTGTACTGATGTTATAAGTACTATCATAAATTACATGAGATAATGAAATGTATCAGCGTGAGAAAAAGTACATACTCAATGTATCGACACATCTGATGGAACTACTTTCTTTCCCATTTAGGAAATAGATCTGCCCTTATGCTATTCAAACTTGAATTTCCATATTTAGGTCTATTTCGTTCTGCTTCTTCTGTTCCTTGTCTATTCCTCCCTCCCCACTCTCTATATCAGGATTAACAAATCTTAAAATTTCAGAATGGTAGGCCCCATAGTACGCATATATGTACTCAATGTGGAGGCGCCATCAAGAAATACCTATAAATGATCTGCAAAAACAAAAAGTAGGCTTCAAGCATTAATTTTTAAAAAATAGTTTTCAGTATGAATTATGCAAATTGCCAGTAACTGATCTGTTTTCCATTAGATATTCATTGTCACCATACAATTTTTTATACATGTTACAGTCTCAGACAATAAGTACGAACTTTTAGGAAAAGCGCCTTCATTAAATATAATAACAAAACTATTTAGGTAGATATTTTAATTCTCATCACAATCCTGGGAATGTCTGAAAACGATGGATAAACTGATATTATACGAGTGCTGATTGCAAGCAAAACTAAGTAAGAATCGAAATCTGGATACCGTGTCTGTAACTGAAGAAGACTACCAGCTTGCGAAGGTTTCACAATTCATGTTTGACTGCAGAAATAAACCAAAAAAGTAATCAAAAAGTAAATTCACGATAATTAAAATATTTTGTGAAGATATTACGCTCTGAAGTCTGTTGGATATGACTTTTCACCTCCAACCAAACAATGTTCATTGTATCATTCCGCACAATAAATGTGCTAACGAAAATTTAAAATACGTTCATTTTCGTATGAGAACATAAATTAATTTGGCAAAATACACAGTTTGAAGTATACTATGTTAAAGGTTGATGGCCTAAATTTAAAGCAATCGCACTGACACAGTGTGGAGAACAAAAGTCCATTGTAATCAATCGCATTGACACAGAGTGGAGAATAAAAGTCCATTGTAAGCAATCGCATTGACACAGAGTGGAGAATAAAAGTTCATTGTAACGACTATATGGTCGTAAACTACAAGGAAGAGTCATAACCAACAAGTTTTGTATGATTTAAAAATTATTAATTTCTTTTCGTAAAATACGAAGTCAAAGAATTAAAAATAATTTCCAGTATGGTGAATTACATAATACAGATATACCTCACACCATGCACAATCGACGGTTTTTGCCTCAGCAATATACAGTATAAAGCAAAGAAAATTCTACTTTTGTTTCTATTGATACTAGGATATATTTCACGCGTGAAATGGAAACACGCTGCTGCGTTGATTTTTTCGTGGCATCGCCACTACTGATAATGCAATGTTTAAATAAACTTGCGAACTATTTCCTTATATCTAAGAAAATAAGCAAAAATGAAAGAAACAAAAATAAACAACAAAAACAAACATGTCATAAAGGGAATAAACTCACATTTCAACTAAAATGGCCCTGACTATAAGTAACATACTCCTACCAGTGGATTACCTCCCTTGCCATGATATTGCCACTAGCACAGGATGTAAATTTCGTGGCGAAGTACTGCATGAAGATAGCCATTCATTTTGATAACTGCATCAAACTCAGTTCATGCTACATTTTCTGAGATTATTCTCTACAAATACGTTAGTCCAGAATGTAAAGATTTCACCTAAGACGTTGGATGAAAATGTCGGGAAGTCTTTAATTATTATTATTATTATTATTATTATTATTATTATTATTATTATTGTTGTTGTTGTTGTTGTTGTTGTTGTTGTTGTTGTTAATGCTATTGTTATTATTATTATTATTATTATTATTATGAGAGAGAGAGAGAGAGAGAGAGAGAGAGAGAGAGAGAGAGAGAGAGAGAGAGAGAATTTGTTTTGGAGGATTTATTTTTAGATTCGGCAATGATTGAGTTGTATCTCTTTTCTTAGTAATCATCACATACATATTGTTTGTGAGCGTGAGTATTGGAAGATGAAATCGAATATTTGCTTGTAAGGATAAGTGTTAGTATCCTACCTATTGAAATATCTTACATACCTTTTCACATGAATTATTATGTAAGTCTATGGTTGTTGGTAGTAAATCACGTGTACCGGGTTGTATTTACGTGTTTAGACGTAGTACTGCCCAAATTTGGTGTAACATTTTTCATTAGTTTCTTTCTTAAAGAATATTTTTGGAAATTTTGAATTTTAAACTTTTTTATATAATTTATAAAAATTCTTTTCTCGTGAAGTATTTTTACTCTCCGTTTTAGTTTTTGAATTTTAGTATTACTTTAAGTCTCTATCATATTATTTAATTTCTCCATCCAATTTTTAGTCTTCGTTAAATTCAGTACCTTTTTCGGAATTTTAGTACTACTTCCAGGATCTGCCGTTTTGTGAGAAAAAAAAAATCTTGACTTTATTCAGTCTTTACTAAAGTCCTTGATTGTTTCGAAATTTTAGCATTAATTTTAGTTCAATTTACATTTTCAATATAATATTCTGTAGTTTTCTGTCTCCTCTAGTGTCCGTTTCAGTTTCAGAATTATAGTATAACTTTTAGTCTCAGCCATTTCTCGTGTTTTCTTTATTCCGTGAGTCAGTTCGTCAATCTAGCATTAGTAAGGGCCATGTAGTGTTATTATGAGTTCACTCCACTGATTACAGCTGTTAATAACACCAGTGGAGTATATGCAGTATTTACTGACACCGGCAATATAATCTAAAGTATAAGTAATGCTTTGTATATCAATTTCGGATATATACATGTTCAAGGGACATCCATTTCTCTGTTTGTTTTGTAAAGAGTTGGTTTTTTGGTGATAGTGAGTGACTGTCTGTTTAAAATTAGATGTTAATCCTCATTACTTTACCACTTTACTTTAAATCCTACCATTACACATCGGTTTGTAGGTGTGGGTGCTGGTCAGTAGCCGAGGTACTAGTCAATAACATGGTGTATTGACTAATAAGCGTGGGGTGGTGGTGCAGGTCAACAATATTTTGTTTTGATTAGCTGTTGTTGTTGTTGTAGGGTTGAACGCCATTTTCAGTACAAGATAAACTATACATGGCGCAGTATAAACGGTGAAGGAAGAACCCGGGAAATCCCAGGAAAGAACCACCTACCCACGAGAAGCTACTAGCAAGCTTTCTCGCGTACCACATTTGCCGAGCCCGAGACTCGAACCCACGCAGACAGAGGTGAGATGGCAGTGATCCGTAAAAGTGAGCGCTTTAGACTACTCGACCACCCGGGGCCCCGTTTTGGTTAGTAGGTGTAGGGAATAGGTGCTTCTTAGTCAGACTCTATTGGTAAGGAGATGCGAGGGATGATTTGTTTGTTTTGGTCAGTATATGTGGGTGCTGGTTAGTAATACTGTGTTGGTTAGTAAGCGTGGGTACTGGTCAGTGAGACTATGTGTAGGTCAGTAGGTGTAAGTGTTCGTCAGTAGGCCTATGCGGTTGTCAGTAGATGCGGTTGCTGGTCACTAGCATTGTGTGATGCTTGAATAATAAAACTGTGTATTGGTCAATTGGTGAAGGTATTTGTTTGTAAGACTGTTAGTCACCTTGACCCCAGACCACCCCTCCCTATTCAACCTATAGACGCTTCTTGCATACAATTTACTCTGGTAAAAGTGCCATCGAATGCTAATTTTATGTACTGTTGTAACTCTTGTGCTCAAAGAGCTACATTTAAAAAAGTTGACCGTAATGTTAATTTCCCTTGTTCTTATAGTGCCATTTCCCTTGTTCCCATAGTACCATTTCCCTTGTTCCCATATAGCCACACCTTACACGTAACGTTTGGTTTATTAAACAGAGTTTAACTCACTATATGTAGATAAAACGTATTCTTTATTCTCATTTCCTCTAAATGTTGTCTTCATTTTGAATATAAATATTTTGTTTGATTATAAAATTCATATTAAGTATCAAAGTGTTTATAAAAACTAACGTGTGTGCGTTCCTTTAACAATTTTTCAGTCTGCAGTGCGGCAGTTTATAGTGATGTCTAGCACTGGGACATCATGCCGCAGACATGTGGCATCATGTCCCACTCAGTCACATTATCCTGACACCAGGCCAAACAGTCCTAACACTAACCTCTTATTGCTGAATGCCAAACGTGGCAGCTGCTAGCATCATTTTTATAAGTCTTTGGTATGAGTCGGCCGGGGTTCGAACCCACGACCTCCCGCATCCGAGGCGGAAGCTCTAACCACGTAGGCCACCGGAGCGGTCCTTTAAGAACTATTAATATTATTCCAAACATCAATTTTTTAATTTGATGGAATGTAGGGTTTAAGGGAACGTCAACACAATAGTGATAGATTGTTCCGATTAAAGGTAACGTTCTAAAAATGTAAAGAATTGTGCCAAAGTTTTAAAATCATAAACCCTTCCAAATAATCACCGAGAAAATGTCCTAAATATCAGGTTTGTTAAACAGAGCCTTAAGATATCTAAGGGAGATCAGAATGCAAGGTTGAATAGGATCACTTGAAAATTATTAATTCTTAATCTCTCACAAGAAGCAAGAATGTATTAGAACGCAAAATTAGCCCTTTCTCCGCACTCTACTATACATATACATATACACAACTGTTTGGGCCACTGGTAAAGAATCCCGTTACTCATGCACAAATCAGCATCGCGTCTGCAACCTCGTATGAATATTTTTTTCAGAATTATTTAACTTTCCTACTCTATTGACTTGCTAAAAATATTTAAAAGTTCATGAAATTCTTGACAGAATGTTCTCTAAAGAGGCGGTCCGCTTAGCACTTAGTAAACACAGCATGGCAAAGCGGGGGCAGTACATGCTTTATCCAGCAATTTCTTCATATTTACAGACAATTGTATTACACCAATATTAACAAAATTATTTTAGTAAACTATTCGATATTGAATATTATTGAGAATATTGGCCAACTGCTATCGTTATAACAATTCTGATAGAAAGGTGACTCGAGTGAACACTCCAGCTACTGAACCAATAGTTTGCTGTTGGTATTAAGGAAAGTTTTACCATCGATTTGAAATAATATAATAGAAGAATGGGTGGATGAAAACAAATTACTTGGCTAAGAACAAGCCGGTTTTAGAGCCGGTTATTCTACAGTAGAAAACATGTTTACATGTATGCATGAATCTGTTAATATTTAAGGTAAAGATTTAGGAAAGCACGCGCGAAATGAAAACAATGAAATGAAGTTATGCAATACCGTAGCTTACATAGTTTCGTAGAATAATAGGTTTGGAAAGTAACAGAAACAAAGGAGAAACAATATGTAAAAATTAAAAACAATATTGAATGATAGCAAAAGAAGTAAAGGCTTATATTCACTGCAGACAATTCATGCAAATAGTAGGACATGGCTAAGGATTAAATATCTTCGGGTCGCTTTAATCAAAGACATTGTACTACAGTCTGCACTTCATTGTAAGTCTAAACTTCGATGAATTCTACTTCAAATTTCATTCCTTGATATCTTTATAGAAAATCATTCCATCATTTGTTCAAACATTCTTGATTTATGGTCTTTACGAATGCCATTCAAATTTTTGACAAGGTCGAGTCGTTTTCGGCCAAGTCCTCGGAAATAAATAGTCTGTCAAGGTTTCCATTGAATATTTTCTTACTTGGAGTACATCTCTCCATTTGTTACATGTTGAAATCTCTACTTTAACAGCCACCATGCCGTGACGCGGTCAATCAAGCGATTATATCTAAAGATATTGCTTTTAGAAAGAGTGCCATTCCAAGACGGGCTGTAAAGATAGTAATGAAATGCTGGACATTGTTCATTTTTGGGTAGATGTTGAGGTAGCGTCCCTTTGTAATGCAGAATTGACATCAGTCGAAGTTGAAGCGCCACTCCATTAACACCTTGGGATCTTTGGTGCTATTCATGCAGGATCTGGTTGAACAATGCCATCGCCTTGAGAGTGAAATTTGAGGAATTGTACTGGTAGATATCGTTAAAATCTAAGGCTTTATCTTTTGAAGTATTCTTCAATGTCACGAAAAAGAAAAGCACACGAATATAATTTTTCCACTTTGCATTTTCCTGCTGAAGTTTCATGATTTGTTGTTTATACTGCTAAGCTTGAATGATGAATTTTTCTGTGATTGATTATTGTTTCTTGCACAAGTTTTGCTTTCAGAATCTGCTATAGTACAGAATGTTCATATATTAGATAAGTATTCTAGAGTAGGATTACTGAAAGTCAAATAAACTTTACTTATATTATCTTTAGGTACTTCTCCAAGTGCCAAATACGCAATAAAACAGAATGAACTCCTCAACCATATGACTAGACCAAACATCCTTTGAATCTAAGGTGGAACCAAGATGACGATGAGATGTTTCAAGTTCTGTATTTAATACCAGAAAATGCAATGTCTTCTAAAATATTCAATTTCACGTTTAGTAAACACGACATGCTGTTTTTGATCGATTGCAATTTACTAGCAATAATTCGTCCATTGGAAAGTTTTATATATAAAAATCTAAAATTTAATACGCATTGAACAAATGACTGGACTAGACTTTATAATACGGAACAAGCTGCAAAAAATCGGACTAAAGATTTTAGACTATCAGTAAAGGCATTACTATAAACAAGAAACAGAAACGGGCTTTGCATAGACTACTAAGGCGCAGCTGCAGTTACAAGTCTAAAAATGAATTACCAATGATTACTCTCTAGTTTGATTAGCGATGTAATCCATTCCAATAAATTCCCATTAATCCCATTTAATTGTAATTTCAGTAGTGGCCCTATATGTCCAACCCGATTGAAAGGTTTTAGAAATATAACAGAAAAGTATGAATTCGTATCCATTGCACTGCTAGATAGTATGATAGATATCGAAGATTTGAAATGAGTTAAGTTACCAGGCATAAAAGCTGATTTAAATTTGGCATGTTAGTAGCTGGAAAAACCTAGGATCTGGGCTACCTAACCTATTTACTCTAGTTTAAACAGGTTAACAATTTTTTTATCCACTTTAAACAGGTTTTTAGAACCCTGAAAATAAAATTTGACCAGGCATAATATTTTTTTTAATGAAAAATTCTAGACCACCCTCTTCATATCCTCCAAATTGTTATTAAAACTCTAAGTCTCGTCCCTTCCAATTGTTGAAAAAAAATTCCTGAGGCACCTAAGCCACTGGCCTTTACATTTGTATAAAATAAACCATGCTGCCCATTTACCATCCCCCAAAGGTTTCATGGAAAACCATAAACCATAGGCCTTCCAATTCAGAAACTATGTCTATCTAAGCCACTGATCTTTAACACACACACACA
>JAECUM010054632.1:0-10835 GCA_016617855.1 Megalonaias nervosa
CCTTGTATCTTCGCCATCCCTTTAACATGCTTATTGCTGGACCAAGCGGTTCAGGCAAAACCGAATTTGTCAAACGTTTGATCGAACATCAACATCATTTGATCGATCGTCCTCCTCAACGAATCGTGTGGTGCTATAAAGAGTGGCAATCGGCGTACAGCCTTCTGCGAGAAAGTCAAGGCGATTCCATCGTCTTTGTGGAAGGCATTCCTGGCGAGGACGACGGGATCGTGTCTGACCCTAGTTAAACCCATTTGGTTATTTTTGACGACATGTTAGGAGAAGATGAAGAAGAAATTAAACTCTGGTTTACACGTAAAGGACATCATCGTAATGCCAGTGTCATTTACATCACCCAAAATTTGTTTCAAAAAAGTAAAGCCCATCGCACCATCAGTCTCAATGCTCATTTCGTGGTGTTGTTTAAAAGCCCTAGAGATAAATCGCAAGTGCAAGTCTTAGCCAAACAGATATGAACGCCTTGGCTGACAAATGCGTACGACGATGCCACTCAAATCCCATACGCTTATTTACTCGTGGATTTAAAAATCACTACCCCCGATTATTAGCGATTTCGTACCCATCTGTTTCACCACGGTACCAAGACGGAGGGCCTGTCGTGTACACGTCCTATTCGTTGACTTAACCACAACCACAATCACCAAAAACAATGTATAAAAACCTCAATCACTTGGGGTTCGGTCTCACACAGCGTCAACATGACGTCCCTTCAGGCTCATCTTCCCGTCAAATTGATTCGTGGCTTGTACGGTATCAATCGCGACAACAATCCACAAATACGTGCTCGTGTCTTAGAAGCTAGTCTCAAAGAAGTCTTAAGATGGTTTACGGTGACAGCACGTCAATTACTGCAAGGCATCATTCAGATTCCACATCAAACCAAACGTTTTTTTTGAGAGAAACAAAGTCGCCTTGACGCAGCTAGCCGATCTTCGCATTGACACTCAAACCAAAAAGCAAATCATTTTGAAACCTGGAGGTAGCGGTTCTCTAGGAGGTGTCATCATTCGTTCCCTCTTAAAATGGGATCCTAATGCTCCCAAAGTCGTCCCCAAGAAAAAAGCCACGCCCAAACGTACCCAGAAGAAAAAGAAAAAGAGAAACGGTGTCAAGACCAGGTCACAGCCTCAGAAAAAAGAAAGAAAAGTCCACAGAAAACAGCTTCTACCCGCAAGAGAGCGTCTCCAAAAACTTCTCCTCCAGCGGTGACACCCTCTTCCTCTTTAGCGGCAGTGGCCGCTGCTCACAAAGTACCTGCCCCCAAAATTAAAGTCCAAGAGAGAACGGGTGTGTTACAGAATTTACTGGATTTGTCCAAGCAAGAACTGTCCCGATTTAGTCCGTTGCGAACTCGTCCACGACGTGTGTTGCCTGTCATCAAGTTGATACGACGTAAAGACAATCAGTGGCGACGCATTCCAGTATAAAAAAGACCTGAGGCAAACAATAGGTTTAGTGTTTTTGTGCTGCTGACCGCGCAAAAATGTCCCCTCCAAGAAGTGCACACCGTTACCATCGTGTTCCTTCTTCGGTCCAAAAAGGAAAAGGAAAACGAGAAAGACAGTCACGACATCCTAAAAAGCACTTAGCCAAACATCGACGTCACTCCCAGAAAAGACACACTCGTCCAAAGAAAAAGAGGAGCCACCAAGGAGGAGGATTCTTTGGCGATTTTGGAAAACACATAGTCACCTTTATCACGAAGCCATAGTCCCCAAAAAAGGATTAAAGACCGTGTGACAAGTCGTCGACGTTAGTGTATTTTTTGCTGTGTGCCACGGAACCAACGAACCAACCGAGAAAGATGTCACCCCAAAAAAGACACTCCTCTTCTACCCCCAAAGGAAAGAAAAGGAAAGGACTGCCACCTCGTGTAGCCAAACATTGGGACATGTTGTCCGTCTTGTCCAAAGCTCCTCCACCCATGCGAAAAAAAACTCATTCAAACTGCCTCCAAAGACATCATCGATACCGTATGCGAATGTTGTCTGAATGTCTTGAAAGGCACAATACCTTTGTCTAAACACCAGAAAGAATGCTTAGCCAAACATCGACACGTTCTTCGCCAAATGGTCCAAAAGAAAATACCCATTGGTCAAAAGAAAAAGATGCTGGTGCAACGCGGAGGAATTTTGCCCTTTTTGCCCATGTTGCTGAAAGGAGTAATGGGAACAATAGGAGGACCCTTGCTGAAAGGACTATTGGGAACGATGAGAAACATCCTGGGAGGATGAAAATGAAAAGGTCCAAGAAGATTAAAGGGATCTTTGGAGTCAAAACATCTCAGATGCGATCCTTGAAATCCAATGGAAGGACGAAAACTGGCTTTAGTCCCTTACAAACGATGGATGGAATACCATCGTTGGCAAGACCAACGAACCCCGCATTTATCTCCTAATCCTCATCTGACCGAGATGTCCCAGTTACAACACAAATTACAATCATTGATGGATCGCAGCGATTTGTCAGAAACGGAAAAATCTCAACGGTACGGTCAATTGTTGCAACGACTGCAACTCTTTCACCAGAAAGCTTTAGACGAAACTGCTCTACCCACTCTGAAAGATTTTAAGACCCTGATGAAAAGTTCACCAACACCACCACTACCACCTCCAGAGGTCAAGACAGATGCAGCCCCACGGTTGCCTGAGGAAGAAGAGGCAAGAGAAGTCTTTCAAACACCGTCAGTAGCTCCCATCCCTAGTAAGATTGCAGCGTCCTTGTTGACCCCTTCCCCTACACCCCAACGAGAAGAACTTAAAGCTTGGGTTAAAAAGATGATGTCCACTCCACCTTCGACAGAAGTGAAAAAGAAAGAAGGGAAAGCAGAAGTGAAAAAAGAAAAGAAGACCAAAGTCTTTCCATTACCGCCACCACCACCAACACCACTACCTTCGACTTCTACTCCCGTGGCACATCGGACACGTAAAGTCGTTTCTAAACCACACCCTCGTCCCATTCCCATTCAGAGTAGCATCAGTGAAGAGTGGATCACTTATTAAAACATGGAGAAGGTGTTAGCCAGCATTTACTACGATCCATCCCATCCTGCAGGTTACGGAGGAGTTCAGAAATTGTATCGTACTGCCAAAACTCGACTGAAAAGTGTTCGTTTACCTCAAGTGCAACGCTGGTTACAAGAACAAGCCACGTACACCTTACACAAACCCATTCGACGAAAATTTTCCAGAAGTCGCACCCGAGTGGAGGGTATCGATCATCAATGGCAAGCCGATTTAGCTGATGTCTCTCATTTGGCCACCTACAATCGTGGCTACAAATATTTGTTTTGTGTCATCGACGTCTTTTCCAAATTTGCATGGGTCGTGCCATTGACTTCCAAATCGAGCAGTGAGTTAGTGCGAGCCCTCAAACTGGTGTTGAAACAAGGCAGGCGTCACCCTCTTCGACGGCAAACCGACAAAGTCACCGAATTTCTGAACCAAGCTTTCCAAAAAGAATTGAAGAAACGTGACATTCATTTTTCCACCACCGAGAATCTCGAAACCAAAGCCAGCATCGTGGAACGTTTTCAACGCACCTTGAAAGAACGCATGTAGAAATATTTTACGCATCAACACACTCTCAAGTACATCGACGTCTTGCCACACCTCGTCCAATCGTACAATCAATCTTACCATCGGAGCATAGGGTGTGCCCCCCAAGAAGTGACTCCTGACAACGAAGTGACCGTCTTCGAGCGTCTGTTTGGTCCGTCCTCGACGGTAACTGCCCCCAAGAAAGGTGGAGTATTGGCAGCAGGAGATTGGGTGCGCATTGGTAAAACCAAACGCATTTTCGACAAAGGTTACTTACCCAATTGGACCACCGAATTGTTTCGTGTCAACGAACGTGTGCGTGGCCGTCATCCTCCCGTCTATAAATTAGAAGACATGAACGGAGAAGTGTTAAAAGGAACGTTTTACTTGCCCGAGTTACAACGTGTGACCAAAAAAGAAGACGACGTGTACGAGATCGAAAGCATTCTCGATCGAAGAACTCGTAAAGTAGGAAAGAAACGTGTCAAAGAAGTCAAAGTACGTTGGAAAAGATATCCTCCCAGTTTTGACTCTTGGATCGACGCTTCGCAACTCATCGACTATAAAAAGAAGTGACCATCATGCCCTTCATCACAGTCTCAGCTACTGCAGTGACCACTCCTTCTCCCAGTTCTTCTCTGCAAGATCTACAAAAGCAACCCTTGTGGGTATGATATGGAGAACGTGTGCCTAAAACGCAAATCGTCTTTTTCTGCCAAATCTTTGTGGTGTATTGTGTCATCAGTGCTGCCATTGCCAATTTGAGTTTGCAACAAGGAGACAAACAATTGTGTACCATTTTACTTAGCAGTTGCATTGGTTACCTTCTTCCCAATCCGTCTCTGAAATATTCCTCTAACGGAAACAACAACAACGGGAGTCTTGTGTCCAACGTCAGTTCCAACAGTCACTCTAACCATCCTCTTTTAGACACTCCTCTAACTTCCAGTGACTCCTCGGATACTAGAACTGTGGAATTATGAACAACCAATTTTACTTAACGTTACCCAGTGACAGTTCCATGGAGGTGTTTCCCAATAACACTTTGTGCTGTTACACGGCCAAATTACCTCAGGCCATCCAATTGGATCACGAAGTCCATTGGGAAGTGGCTTTGGTCGAAATGATTCACCCTACACAAATCAAAAACATCGTTGAAAATCAAAACACTTTTACGGTAGAAGTTCATGACGAACAAGTGCAACAACACTTGGATGAACTCAACAGTGTAGCTGACTCTATGAAATCACAAGACCCCAAAACTAAACGAACCACTTATCGGTTGAAAATTCCCCAGGCTATTATTTTAGTGGTCAACATTTGGTGAACGCTATTGCTGACAGGTTCTACGCCATCTTTGGTAAAGTCTTGGAGAAAACCAGAAAAAGTGTCACGATCGATTACCACAAAATAGCTCGTCGCCTAATGACAAAATTTTCAGAGAACAAAGTATTGGCCATTACATTTTGTCCTGAATTGTATGACATTTTGGGTGGAGACCCCAAGTTGATCAAAATTGCAAACGAAATACCAGCCGTGACCAGTAACTCGGATTTTGCGAAATATTTTCGATTCCCTGTAGAAATGAACCAAGGACTGAATTTGATTTTTGTGTACTCCGATGTGGCGGAGTAAAACGTGGTGGGACACACCTCCGTACCGTTACTGCGTGTCATTCCTTTCAAAGTGGATTCTGCTACGAACACTGACGAGGAAGGTGGAAATACCTATCACGTTCACCGCGAATTTGTACATCCTCACTATTTGCCCGTCAGTAAGTCTTATTTCGACACTATCAACATTACTATAAAAGAAGATCTGGGACAAAATATTTCATTCACCAAAGGGAAAGTCACAGTGAAACTCCATTTTCGAAAACGATTATTCTAACCTTTTGTCAGTCATGTATCCTGTATACCAAGGAGTAGCTCGACAGCGAGGACATGGTTTAGGTGATATGCTAAAATCAGCCTTTCGTACAGTGGCTCCCATTTTGAAACCAATGGTGACACGGGGATTGCACGCCTTGAAAGATGCCCCGTTGACGCAAGGTAAAGAATTTCTCCAAAATGTCATCATTGACAAACAAAATCCCAAAGAATCTTTCTTGAGAGCAGGCAAAAATGTCTTGCTTCAAACGGGTAAAGACATTTTGAGTCGGCGAGAAACTCCTATAAATGCCCTGGGCGATGCCGAGTCAAGCATTCCTGCTTCCCTGACGCCACAGCAAGGACAAGGCAGAAAAAGACGACGAAGACACCCCTTCAGAGGACTTCACACCCCTAGAGCTAGAAAGACCACGAAAAGAAAAACTGTCCGAGAGTTAGACGTTTTTGATTATTAAATCAGAGAAAATGATGCACCGAGAATCTTGTTCTTGTTCCAAGTCGGAACTGGATTTGTTTGCCATGCCACCCACCATGATGACGATGCAAGAATCCCAATGGGTCGAATTTCATCCTGTCTCCTCTTTGGTGGATTCCGCTCCCATCGAGTTTGAAATCAAAGGACAACCCGAAGATTACATCGATCTAAATAGCAGTTATTTGTATCTGAAACTCAAAGTGACAAAACCGACAACACCAATCCGGGAGACGATGCTAGAGTAGCTCCCGTCAACAATTTCATGCATGCATTGTTCAGCGAAGTGGATTTGTACTTGAATAACAAACTGGTCAGCAGTAGCATGGATACTTACCCTTACCTAGAGTACCTGGAAAATCTCTTGACGTACGGAAAATAGGCCAAGAACACTCATCTGGATGCTTGCGTAGTTTGGAAACCTGACACCGCAGGTGAGAACAAGTTTAACGACACAGCCCTGACAGCCGATGACGATCCTCACAATGTGGGCTTTAACGACCGTCGAAAGAAAATCCTGCAAGGTCGTAGTTTAGAACTGATGGATCGTTTGCATTTGGACATGTGGTTGCAAGACAAGTATTTGCTGAACGGAGTGAATATTCGCCTGAGACTGAATCGCAGCAGTTTCGCTTTCTATTTGATGCCTCATACCAATGAGTACAAAACCATCATCCAAGAAGCCAGACTTTACGTGCGCCGCGTAGAAGTGTTACCTAAAGCGGGAAACGACATCATCCGATAGTATCCGATACGACGTGGAGAAGTGAAAACGTTCACCATTGCTGCTGAACTCTGATCCAAGATCGAAGATCATCTGTTCCAAGGACAGTTACCCAAATGTTTAATCGTTGGCATCGTCAGTAATGCAGCCCTCAACGGAGCCCACGATCAAAATCCTTTCCAGTTTAAGCACTACAAAGTGTCCAAGATCGAGGTGAGTCGCGATGGCAAGACCATGTGTACCAGACCCTTCGAACCTAACTTTGCCCAGAAAAATTACTTGAGATCGTACTTGTCCCTGTACAAAGCTACCGGACAACTAGGAACCAACACCAGTCACGGCATTTCGTACGAAGATTATGTAGGAGGTTACACTTTGTGGGCCTTTGATTTCACTCCAGATCAAGGTAGCGACGAGGGACATTTCCACCCTATAAAATCTGATCAACTGCGTGTGGAACTTCAGTTTGCAGAAGCTCTCACCGAGACTGTCAACGTCATCTTGTATGCCGAATTCGACAATGCCATCGAAATCAACAGTTTGAGAGAAGTCATTCTAGACTATTAGAAACAATGGAAGACTCCTATCCATCACTGAACGGTAGAGAATCTTTGGAAATGGAATGGGAGGATAGCGTGAAAACAGAACCCCAAGACCAAGACAAAGAGGATGAGGTAGTAGTCAAGTCCAGATGGCCAGAACAAGAACAACATTTAATGTCCTGTTTTGCTAAACACCTGGCGGATAAAATTACGGAATTGAGTAAGAGAGATTGCTATGGATGTCAAAACGATCATCCCAGTCAAATTGAACACGATAAATGTATGATGATGAGTCAAGAAGAAAAATTGGACGAGTATCTGGACGAAGCTTGGAGTCTCATCTCAGAAGAAGCAGTGTTGCATGAGTGGTATAAAGGCTTGCGTGATCATTCCTGCCCTCCATTGACTACTCTGGAGATCTATTGCATCGAAGCTCTTTTACCCAAGAGTGCGGAAACAAGGCGAAGAAACGGCTACTTGACAGAGCGTTTCAAACAAAAAGTCAGAATTGAATTGATGACTTATCATTACCTGTGAAAAAAACAAAACAACAAAACAAAAAAAAATGGATACCTGGGAACTCTGTTACCTTTTGAACAATAGTTCGTATACTGATTCTTGGAATCCTGTCGTGTGCGCCAAAGATGAACTACCTCATCGCAAACCTCAAGACCATCAAGCTTATGTCATCAACACGGACGACAGTCATCTCCCAGAACTCACTGGGTTGCCGTCTACTTCCCTCAAGAGGATTGTGTAGAATATTTTGATTCGTATGAATTACCCCCTTTGGAAGACGACATCATTGACTTTATGAGAAGAAATGCCCAGATGACACGATTCAATAATGTGAAATTACAAGGCACAGATTCCATGATGTGTGGACAATATTGTGTGTATTTTCTTCATCATCGCAGTCTTGGATATTCTTTAGAACATTTAGTGACTTATTTTGATCGTCACTATTCTAGAAACGATGAGAAAGTAGACCATTATGGCTATCTTTTGTCTTTAGCTAGGAAACATAGTGTACATCAATGGCCTCATGACTTCCATCAGTGGAAATCTCACATGATTTCACAACGTTGTGAACCTTGTGAAAAATAATTTGTTTGATGTTATTGTTACTTGTTAATTATTAGTAGTTGATTGTTGGTTGAATAAAAAATGTTGTGTTTTTAAAAAAATGTGTCTGTCGTTTGTTTTCAAAAACAGATTTGATTATATGCTCTTTGACTTTCTCTCTATCCCTCACCATGACATTCGCTATCATAGCGTTCCGACACTAAAACCAAGTCGGGATGTTTACTATTGCGTCCGCGTTTGAACCATATAAAGCGGGTTGGCCTCCAGTTTGGCCATCCACTGTTGACTCGTCAGCCTATGAAGATGCCTTCCAGACTAGCCAAGCTGAACGAAGCTTACGTCAATTTACATCGTGTCAGGCTAAACCTGATACCGAAGCCTGAAGAGATACAGAATGTCAGGATGCTAGCCATAGCCCAAGACCTGATAGAAGTGGCCTTCAGAGAGGAAATCAAGAAAGAACAAGAAGAATGGACAGAGAAGTACAGACTTCAGAAGCAGAGAGAACAGCAAAATAACAGCAGCAGCAGCAGCAGCAGCAGAAGCAGCAAGAACCAGACAGAGGTTTTGTCGACTGCCGAGTAGACACCAAAGAGTTCTCCTTCTCTTTCCGCAGAAGCAGGCCGTATCGTATAGGAAAGTCTGCTGCCAGACGGGGACGGAATCTTAGACAGTAAAAAAAAAAAGATTGCCATCACTTCCCGTCAATAAAAAACAGCCCCTTTTAGGGCTACCCCAATAGTCTCAAAAAGACATATTAATTCAATTGTCAAAACAAAGTTGTGTGTTTGTGTCTTTAAAAATAGAAGTGTGTCTATAAGCACTTACTTTCTCTGTCTTGTCTGATAATGTATGTCTGTGTTTGTAAGTAAAAAAAGTCAACGTGAGTGTTTCTTTTGGGTCCGCACGTTTTCTTCTTTGCTCGCCTGTGTGAATAGTAGGTATGTGTCTGTTTTATGCATTCGCGTTCATTGGTGTGGATAGTGTATGTGGTGTTTTATGCGTTCGCCTAGCGTTTGTGCGGGTAGTAGATAATGTGGTGTTTTATGCGTTCGCCTAGCATTTGTGTGGATAGTAGATATGGTGTGTTTTGTATGTGTTCGCGTACGTTGGTGTGGATAGTAGATATGGTGTGTGTTTTGTATGCGTTCGCGTACGTTGGTATGGATAGTAGATATGGTCTGTGCTTTTCTTCTCGTCCCGTCTGTGTTGATAGTAGTATGGGTCTGTTTTATGCATTCGCGTTCGTTGGTGTGGATAGTATAGTGTGTTTTATGCATTCGCATTCGTTGGTGTGGATAGCAGATATGGTGTGTGTTCTGTTTGCGTTCTCGTCCGTTGGTGTGGATAGTAGATATGGTGTGTGTTTTGTATGCGTTCGCGTACGTTGGTGTGGATAGTAGATATGGTCTGTGCTTTTCTTCTCTTCCCGTCTGTGTGGATAGTAGGTTTGTGTATGCTTTATGCATTCGCGTTCATTGGTGTGGATAGTATAGTGTGTTTTATGTATTCGCATTCGTTGGTGTGAATAGTAGATATGGTGTGTATTTTGTATGCGTTTGCGTACGTTGGTGTGGATAGAAGATATGGTGTGTGTTTATCTTCTCTTCCTTCGTTTGTGTAGATAGTAGAATGTGTGTTATATGCGTTCGCGTACGTTTGTGTGGATAGTAGATATGGTGTGTGTTTTGTATGCGTTCGCGTACGTTGGTGTGGATAGTAGATATGGTCTGTGCTTTTCTTCTCTTCCCGTCTGTGTGGATAGTAGGTATGTGTCTGTTTTATGTATTCGCGTTCATTGATGTGGATAGTCTATGGGTATGTTTTATGCGTTCTCGTTTGTTGGTGTGGATAGTCTGTGTGTATGTTTTATGCATTCGCATTCGTTGGTGTGGATAGTCTATGTGTCTGTTTTATGCGTGAATCAGAATAAAAAAATATAAATATTATAATCTTGAATCAGAATCAAAATAAAAATAAATATTATTCTCATTCGTTGGTGTGGATAGTCTATGGGTCTGTTTTATGCATTCGCATTCGTTGGTGTGAATAGTAAGTATGGTGTGTTTTATGCATTCGCATTCGTTGGTGTGGATAGTAGATATGGGTGTGTTTTATGCATTCGCATTCGTTGGTGTGGATAGTAGATATGGGTCTGTTTTATGCATTCGTATTCGTTGGTGTGGATAGTATATATAGGTGTGTTTTATGCATTCGCGACCGTTCGTGTGGATAGGAGATATTGGGATTTTTTTCTTTCTCCCTTTCTTTTGTGTGTGTATTGGTCTTTGTCCATATAAAGCTCCCTTTATCCATATCCAATTCATTTCACCTACCTACAGTATCGCGTATTCAGGTCAGCCAGTCCAGTGACGTCACACAGTATCGAGTATTCAGGTCAGCCAGTTCAGTGACGTCACACAGTATCGAGTATTCAGGTCAGCCAGTTCAGTGACGTCACTGAAGCTAGAAATTTTTGAGGCTATAAATATAGACTTGGGTTTTCCAAAGGTTGTAGCTATAAATACATACAAGGGTTTTTAAACAGAAATTGACCAAAAA
>JAECUM010054635.1:0-23151 GCA_016617855.1 Megalonaias nervosa
GATGACCATGACTCTCTTTGCCCAGTTTTTGCAGACGGTGTTGGATATGAGTCAACTATGTCTTTTTCAAAATCATTAGTGTGCGTATCTGCAAACACTTCTAGGATAGTGTTAGCTAACTACTTCAAATGTGTGATCGTTTTATGACAGTAGACTATTCAATAATATTGTCACTAAATTACACTCACTGCTTGCATAGTATCCCCTCGACCAAAGAAAACACACTCATTTATTTTCCAATTTATAAAGACCGAAGAGTAATAGCAGATCGCGTTTAATGTGAGAGATATGCAGAGATTAGTTGGAATCTATGCTTCCATCAAGTCATCTGACTAGTTCTCTTGAGATTAAAGGCAAGATACCTGCAATGTTTGTATGGGAAAAAATGACCTCCAGACTGTCCAGGTGGTCAAATAACAGAAATCTCTAAGACAGAAAAAACAAAAAGAATGAGCATTAAGAAGCAGAAACTGAAGAAGAAACCATTACGGTGAAGAAAATGAAGCTGACGAGACAGGCAGAAGTAATAGTAGAGGAGAAAGAAATTTTAACAGTAAAAAATTCAAAGAAGAAAAACAGTTAAAATGTGGACTTTTGTGATGTGTTATGAAATTCATTGATTCTTGTTCCTGAGAATATATCAAAACATTGTGTATCTTTGTCCTCATTTTGCTCTTTTAGTATTTCTACAATGCTCAAATACGCTTTAACACACACAATAAAAGAACGCCATGTTTGATAGTAAATGTAGGGTGAAGGATAGTAGATAGCTGGGTATTGTCATACTAACGGTTTGGTCTTTAGGAAGTGTTGAATGTTGGTCACTCTAAGCGGAGTGAACTTTTAAACTTTTTGTACATAGCTTTCAAAATTTGTAAATCATTTAATAAAAATTGTATATTTTATTTTTACAATTTCTAAACGTTTGTTTTGCTTTGACATGACATTTATAGCGTTCACAACGTTCAGTATAATATTTGTTTCTTTATTTATAAAAAAAACCATGTACATTTGTACTTGTTTTTACTTTAATTATTTTTTCAATTTGTAAAATTTATGAGTATGATATTTACAGTTTGTTAGGAATTTCTTTTCATTCTCCGCTACATTCCGTATAAGTTTTAAAATATTAATATTAATCTTATACTAGACTACAATTTAAGTTTTTTCTGAACATTCTCAGTGTCCACAAAAGTTCATATGAGTTGCATATTCTACTTTTAAGATTAGGCTAGTTTATGGTTCCTACATTTATTTTCGATACTTTTCAGTTGCCTCAAAAGTCCGGGACATTTTGATAATTTTAGAGCTACTTTGGCCTAAACGAATTTAATCTAATTATCCTGGACTTTTCTAATCTCCGTTATATTCTACGACGGCTACGTAATTTTGACATTGGTCTTATTCTCATTCATTTCAGTGTTATTATAAATTGGTTCCCTTGCTTGTTTTTACTTATAGCATCAGTACAATATATGTAAAGTTACAAACACCACCTACGTAATTTAGGCACATGTTATGCTTCACATAAATCTTGGTTTTATGCAGATAGACACTACGCAGCTGGTAACTGCACACGGCTTGTTGAGTAGTATATATGTACCATTTGAGGTCAACCACTTCTAACAATGTTACAACGTACTTCCAATGTTAAACCAATGGACAATTTTAACACAGGATTTCCAGTTATCTCTCTAGTGACTCAGGCGTGTAAACCTACTGAATAATGTTAATTACTGTATGTCCCCCAGTACTCTCATATAACAACTAACATACATTGGCACATGGCATGAGACAAAAATAACGAAATCACAGCTTCTCCGCATTGGTGAGGTATATCTATATTGAGGAAAACTGTGACGGTATATTTCACAGATAAAACGCAACGACCAAGTGATGACTATCAGTAAAAAAATCACACATTTTAAACGCAGACCTTATGAAACTGAAAACGAATTCCGATGGTTTGGAAACATTGGTAGAAATCACAGGTATGTCTGTGCCCTGTAACTTAAATCAAAGGCTTGAGCATTTGAAGAATTCTCAGAACTTACCAATATTATCGAAATCACGAGGCTTAAAACTATAAGCTATTAACATGAACATTTTCACCATTAGTTTATAGACTGGAAGCTTCCTTCATTTATTGCGGCATAATAGCAAAACATTTTTTTTTTTTCATAGGTCATATAATCATATTGTTCAAGAGGTAGACTTACTATATCTTGTCCATGAAGCTGGTAAAATAACATACACTGATTTATTTTATTCGATGTAGTGATCCTAAGGTTGAAAATTATAATTGTATGAAAATGTTGATACAGTGACTGTTCTCGAAGAGCATATAAATACTTTCTAATGTGCAAAAAGCCCATATAGTCCTTGGGGGAATAAAAAACTTCTATTCATTTTGTGGAACGGAGTCACTTTGACATTTTATATTGGTATGCCAGAGAAAAACGGTGTAAGATACTTGTTTTCACTACAGGTACTTTCCACATGGACTTTGTTCGAAATGTGAAACTAGTAGAACTTTTGGAGATTTTGTTTTATTTCAATGGGGTTTTAGCCGGACCTCCCAAACTAGCGTACGACAGACCAGATGTATGTTACAAAATTTTGGAGCGTATGGACCTGTCGGACCAGGAGAAGGTTTAGTTGATCAGAATTAGTGGCTATAGCGTGTTATTCATTATTGTCAACTTCTGCACCAATGCCAAGAGCCATCACCTTGACAACGCACTGCAGAGCGTCCGCTTCAATCTCTGTTTGCGATCATCCGAAGATCCGTCTGCAGAACAATTGACACATTTGGAACTCCTTGGCGATCTCCGGCAGTCGCAGTGAAGACTCGTACGAGCATATTGCAGTACCTTTTTCACGTTGTCACCACGACCTTCACTTGTTGGTATGAGGAATGGCACTGATTAGAGCCTATTTGTCCCCGTAGATTCCACTCCTAATGGCATAACAGCAAGAGAGTTTTCCTCCATAGGTCATAGACTCATATTGTTCAAGAACAGATATATTATGTTTGGCCTATGATGTTGGGCAAATAATAAAGACTGCTTGTTTTAATTCGTTATAGTTTCTACTCAGTTCAAACTTATAATTTTACGAAAACGTTATTGTGATGATTGTTCTCAACTTGCACATTAATACATTCAGATGTATGAAAATCCCATTAGTATTTGAGGAGTAAAGAACTTGTTCACATTTGGTGGATTTGCGTTATTTTAACATTAAATATTGATATGCTAGAGAAAAATGGTGGGATATGGTTGTTGCGATTTCACTACAGGTACTTACCAATTGGGTTTTTGCTCAAAAAGTGAAACTAGTACATTTCTAGGATCTATATTTCAGTGAAATTCTATCATGTCTTCACAAATTAGCACACTACGGACCCGATGTGTATCAGTATATTTTGGAGCTCAATGAAGTTTCTGACCAGAAAAACATTTTGTTGATCAGGATCGGTGGCTATTGCTTGCAATTCTTTATTGTCAACGTCTGGACCAATGCCAATAGCGATAACCTTGGCAACGTGCTGCAGAGCGGCAGCCTCAGTTGCCGTTTGTACAGGATTCATTGAACGCCCGTCCGTCACTACGATCACCACATTTGGAAAACCTATGCGATCTCCAGTAAACGATGTGAAGACGCGAGTACGAGCATATTGCAGCGCACCAGACGTATTAGTACCTTGACCTATATATCTGATACGAGGCACAGCGTTGATAAGCGCCTGTTTGTTATCATTCGTGTTCAGATTCCATTCCAAATGAAGTGTTGAGCTGAACGTCAACACGGCTACGTGGCTTTCATATACACCGATGTTCAGATCGCTTATCACGCTCGCAATGAAATTCTTGATCAGCTGGAAGTTGTCTGGCCCCATACTGTCAGAGCTGTCCACGATAAATAGAATATCTCTTGGACAATGTCTAGGTCCGGAGGAAACTGTAAAATACAAGGAATATCTAAGTTTTATTTGGGTAGATATAAGGAAATATTTCACTCCGGAAATGAAAACTTTGCTTCACCATTCTTGACAAAACACAATGAATTCGCTTCACAAGTGAAGTATTTTTTTTTCTCTGCATAAAGGTAATATAAATTTATTTGTATTATGTACAATGTTTAAAGCCAAAACACTGTCAATTCAAATGTCTATCATGTACTTAGTGCGATTAACAGCTGAATTACTAAGCCGATAAAAGCGAGTTATTATAATTTTAACTTTTACATCCAATTCTTCGAATTTAGTATTTGTCGATAATTAATGAATATTTTCCTTAACACATTTCTTGCGCTGATCGATAAATTGAACATTCTTGGGATGGAGTACTGTACAAACACCACAGAGAGGCCATACCCGAATCTATTAGACTGTAGTATCTTTAAACAAAAGATTTTATTGATTGTGAGTTTACATATAAAGATTTGGTTCTTTATTTTATTTGTTTCAGGATTTAAGTGTGCATTTTGGGGAAGCTTATTCAGTCACTAAAAAGTCGCATGATTCATGTGGAACTGATTTGTAAAATCTTGATACTTGAAGCATACTTTTTGTTTTTCAGAGTTTCTTTATCATGCATTTCCTGATGGAGCCTTCGCATTGATGAGAAAAATATATACTACAGCCTCTACAATCTTGACGCATTTTTAAGATATGTTCATCCTAATGGAGATAGATAGATAGATAGATAGATAGATAGATAGATAGATAGATAGATAGAGCTAGCAGAAGAAGACTAAAGGAGAAATATGCTTTAATATGGAAATACAGGTCTGAATAGCATACGTAGGGCTCATATATTTCCTACGTGAGAAAAGAAAGTAGTTCCAAAAGTATATCGACTGTGTGGCGATAAAAGTGGTATCGCATCTGAGGTGACATTTTTCTCCCTTTTGATATACTGATATTGATATAAAGCCTTCTCACCATATACCATCGTCAGCCATAGTGGTTTGCTACTGAAAACTTTGACTATTAATTGTATATGTTTGCTGGTTGAAATAACTTCTGTCTATTATAGTTTTGTGTGCTAATAACCCCTCATAATACCTTCTTGCGTCAAGAAAACTTTGATAGCCTCTTACAGGATAAACAGACAACATATAAACGATCCATGTAAGCTGTACAGGCAATCGCCTACTAATGATACCTTTGGGAAGGGTCAATATTACACAATTCATGCACGATTTACCATGATAAAAAGGCTGACGTAAAATAGTAATGGCGGGAAGGAGGATGACATGGGGACAAAAATGAGAGAATGGGAACAACAGGAATAAACATTACAGCCGAAATCTTGAAATAGACTGTGAGGACAAGGGGATAATTTAACATTAGATTATAGGATTTACCATTATGGAATCGTCTGGGATCAAAGGAAAGGGTAATTTAAATACATACATTGGTTTCAACTTTCGATGGCATTATGGATATAAGGGGAATCTTACATGATGAAGGTTGCTATTCAAGACATACACCTACTGAGCAACACACTGTCTTCCTCATCAGTATCCATACTGACCCACATACAATCTTACAGACCAGCACCCACAGCTACGGACAAACACAACGTTTCACTAACCAGTACCGACATCTACAGATAAACACAGAATCTTAATAACCAGTACCAACACATAACAGAGACCAGTACTCACACTCAGTACTCATCCTGAACACCTACTGACTAAATCATCATTTGACTAAACAGAATACTCAGTGTTACTGACCAGTATTCGCATCTACTCACCAGCACATACACATATTGGTCATCACCCACACCTACTAACCAACAAGTGGTCTTACTGTCCAGCACACACACCTGCCAACCGACATGCAATATTATGGACCAGTATTCATGCCTACTAATCAATACACTGTGTTGCTGACCAGCACCTACATGTACAGACCATTGCTCACATCTACTGATGAACCATTTGTCCTATAGGCCAGGATTCACACCTTCTGACCGACATGGGAGCTTTCTGAACAGCACCAACTCCTACTGACCAACAGAAGTCTTATGATTAGCATCTACATCTGCCAATCATCACCCACACTTCCTAATATAGTGTTATTGACCAGCACCTACATCAAAGGACCAGCAAATATTCCTAATGCAAAGCAACTAGACCTATTTCCAGTAAATACTGACCAAAACAATTTCACTGACCACGCCTAGTAACCAGTAAACACTATCGCTGACCATCACCAACACATACTGACCAGCACGCAGTTCTAATAACCAAAATGCAATCTTACTCAAGAGCACCCACACCTACTGACCAACACACCATCTTACTGACCAACACGCAGGATTTTCAACCAATAAACAGTGTCACCAGCAGTCACATCTACTGTCAACCAAATAGAGCCATCACTGGAGGAATAACAGCAAATTATAGACAGATACTCGTCCTTTTTCAAACAACAGCCCTTAATTCAGGGTCAAAGGATTTCTAGATATCAAAGTTAATACTGATCACTATTACCTACCCACAAGATACAAATATTCTTTTCTTTGTTTATTTGTTAAAACTTTCATTTTTGAATATTTTATAAATATTTTAAATTGTTGAATATTATTATTATTATTATTATTATTATATATATATATATATATATATATATATATATATATATATATATATATATATATATATATATATATATATTCCATTTTGTAAAGGCTTCTCTTTGCCACTATAATCTAATTTTCCGATTTGTCATATTCTCCACTCATTTTCATGACAGTTTCTTAATTGAATCATTACTTTTAGTCTCGGCCATTTTATTGTTGCTTTGAGTTGGTTTCTTTGATTACAGCTGTTTATATCATCATCAAAATATATTCAAACTTGTTGGCACAGCTACGTACTCTGAGGTATAGGTAATAATTTTAATATAAATCTCAGATATATGCATCCAGGCTCTAAACAGCATTCATTACAAGGGACTTTTCTTCCTCTATTTGATTTGTAAAACAATGACTGTCGTTTGTAAAAGGTTGAGTATCTGTCTAAAATACTATTTTAATCCTCATTACTTTACGCCCTAACTTGGCATTATATTATTGAGCTACCATTGGCTGAAGGGTTCATTGGCGATATGTACATACTATTTCTGGATCAAATCCATATTTGGCGACTTGTAAATCCACGTGAATAACACAACCCTTTGTCTTGGGACCATTTTGAATTTCGCGTTAAATGTGACTGTTACCAAATACCGCTAAGTGTTTAAACTGTACGCAGGTGTGTTCCGGAAAGATCTGCATTTGCACATTTTAATAAACACATGACATCAGACCCACATGTTGTCCATCAGTATCAACACAGATTGGGGGGAGGGGCTGATTTATCTGACTATGTTTTGCCTAGCAAGCGTTGGGCTGCTCAGAAAGATGGTGCCTTGGTAAGTATATGTGGCTGCTGGATCAACAGGATTGCCTGTTGGTCAGTAGGTGAGTGTGCTGGTGATTAAGACATATTGTTTGTAAGTAATCGTGGGTGTTGGACGGTAGGTGTTGGCGTTATTGCAGTAAGACTGCTGAGTGCTGGTTACTAAGAGGGTATATTAATAGGTATGGTGTTTGTTAGAAGATGCAAGGTGCTGGTCAGCTCATCAGTAGGCGTGAATCTTGGTCAACAGCCAACATTGTGTTAAATTCCCCTTCTCACCATAATGCCATCAGTATTAAGACAATGTGCATTTTGAACATTCCGCTTAACTGCATGCCATCCCATAATGGTATACGTATGGAATAATATTAAATTACCTTTATCCGTCGACAGTACCATAGTTTCAGGATGGTTACAATAATGGTACTTCCAGTTATCACAATAAAACCAATTTTGAATTCATAATTCCGCGCTGATTACTACTCTGGACACGCAAAATGACGTATGTGTTTGAAATTTAATACACAACCTCATGCGATTTACCAAAAGTATCATAAAAATGGCAAACTGCACATAATGCCCATCTGTCTGTCTTCTGCATGAAGCTTTCGCTTTACACAACTTCAGACGAACATAATTCTCACAAGAGGTCATATTCAAACTGAACTTGAAAAAACATATTCAATGAAGAATCATTTAAAAAAATTACAGTTCTAATGTTCAGAAAGCCACCTTGTTATATACAATCTAATTAAATGAGCACAGTGGCAATAAAGGTGCATTTTAGAATAAAATAAGTACGTTTCGCAAAGAAGTGCATGGTTTCAAATCGATTTACACTTCTTTTTGCTATATTCAAAAACTATATATAGGAAATTTATAATTAGATATTGACGATACATTATTATTTCTTGATCGGCATTTTCCTATCTCGTTTTAACGACTTGCAGCGCTATTTATAACATATCAATTTTCATTTTCACTTGCAAACTGTTCGTTTTGAAATCTAGTGTTTGTGATGTTGCATTTCATATTGATATCATGTTGTATTTGAAACGTACTGCAATGTATTTTTAAACTTTTCTGAAGCTTTTTTTGAGACGTGTTAACTCGCAAACTTCACCTATGTACTATACATGAGTTCGCTCATGCACAATTTCTCTACTGGCAAATAACTTTAGGGTTATTCTTGTGGAATAGGTACTAACAGTTAAAGTTCTAAAATGGTGCGTATTCATCCACTGATTGTCATAAATATATCTCTAACATTGAATGTGCATTGGTTGGGAACCAAATCAAGACTAATCCGCTTAAAGTAATGCAGTATCGTAAGTACCGAGTGCTTAAGTATCAGGCGAGTGACATTTTTGCTTCATTTTTAACATTTATCATCACAGTAATAATTAACTCTTATCATTGTTCCTGAGTTGGTGTCAGTCAATAAGAAGCCATCGGCACAAAATCCTTTAAACATCTACGCCTACTTGGAACAGTATACTTGCAATATTTCAGTACCACATATGTATGTATGCATGTATGTATGTATGTATGTATGTATGAACATATATGTCGATATTCGTTAATCTCCATCCATTCAGCCCCTCCCCGTCTGTTTGTTCTTAACCTGAATAACTAGTCGATATGTTCGTCCGTCTCGGTCTGACCATTTATATCTATTTACACCGTCCGAATGTCCATCTGTCAATACCTGTAGCGTTCATTACTCCATAGTGATCAGTTGTCACCAAAAGTGGCACTCCAGTGGTTTTAAGGGTGCTTGGAGAAACGGTCGACAAGACGGGCATGTTACACAGGTTCTTATTACAGCACGTGATCGAAACATCGCGTGAATGTAGCGAGACCCCAATATCTCTTTTGCCGATGAGTGAGAACCCCAGCCCAAAACCATCGCATACCTTGTCGAAAATAAATAAATAAATAAATAAATAAATAAATGCCTAAGTAAACTTGAATATGTGCTGCGTGTTTCATCAAGGGTATGGCAGAAACAGGACATACCAAAGATAAAAAATAAATAACTAACAATAATAAAAGAACCGAGATTGAATGATTACAATTGACCAATTTGTGTGTGTGTGTGTGTGTGTGCAAGAGAGACAGAGAGCGAGAAAGAACCAATAATGGACGAATTCAGCTAAAAAGAATGCAAAATGAAGCCAGAGCGGCATTCAATTATTAGTACTGAATACATGAATTAAAACGTCCAACTTAATATAATTTGGATAATACTTACCGTTCTTTAAAGAAATAATGGGACCTATCAAAATGGAATAATCAAGTAAGCTAATTAAACTGAGTGTAAGGTAGGTTCATTACGTAGCACACTTTTTGTCAGGACGGGAGGTGGGAGGGGAAGAGCTGTAAATCATTAGGCATTTAACATTGCCTCCGGAACGTCTCTAGTCGATCATGGTTGCATGCCACTAAACTTATCAAAAAGGTTCTAGCTTTATAGAACGCAAACTTACGTCGCTGATCGGATAAACAATTGTGCACATTTTGAAATACCGAACAACTACATCATTTGGAATAAATTATATAACTTGCCTATTGAATTACCTCATGGTAAGATTGCATGTGAGTACATTATCATATCAAGCAAACCAGCAGGTGATGATTTATCCACTTGAATATCACATACTCTTTTATATATGATGACGATACGTAATAATTTAAGCCCTATTAGAGGAATACAAATATTTTCAATAAATAATACAAACTCGCAAACAACATTTGTCGTTATAGCTATGCGTGTAAATTGTGAGTTGTGTACTTAGTTTTACAAAATAAATCCAGTCTTATGTCACAGATTAAAACGAGTTACTGTGGTAAAGAAGAAAAAGTTACAAAGTAACAATACAGCCATGCAATTGAGTGTAAAGGCCTAATTATTCATTATTTGTATTCATGTATTAAACACTACGTCGATACTGAGTGTGATTATGACCTTCTTACTGCTTGCTAAAGTTCATCGGGGAGGGACTCACTGGAAATATTAAAAAGTATGAATCACGTACTAAATCAGTTACTATTTGAAATCAATGTTTTTGTACGCTTCATTGAACCCTTCGGTGACTTTTGGAAAACAGCCTCTGCAATCATGCTGCACCAGTTCTGTTTGGTTACCTGTTGTATACGGACCAAAATCTGAACTAGTCCATTATTGTACCTGTTGAAATCTAGGGTATGGTCTGGATAATTTTAAAAACAAGTTTAGTTGAGAAATATCAAATAAATATTGAGTTGATATTTAGTAGTGTGTGTACGTATTTATGTATGTACGTATGAGTTCGTGTGTGTCTATATATTCAAGTCAGTAAATAATTTGATCTGCAGGTGTTTTCTACAGTATATATGCGCATATATCTTTAAATCCATTAAATTGTGGTATTTTTCAATCAAAATAACAGATATATAATGTGCACTGTAGTTTATGCTTTATTTTTTGTTGTGTTTGTGTATCCACGTTTCAAAGAGGGAGAGAGGAAGAGGGCGAAATATATTAGAATCACCTCGTGTTCCACGCACATCATGATGTACTCGTTATGTCCACTGGATGGTTTGAGCTCCTTCAACATGCAGTTCTGTAAACAAAAATGTTCTATTTTCTGTCCTTCTATATAACCTGAAGATTTTAATAGTGGCAAAAGTTTGTTTTTTTCCCAGTTTGAAATGTGTAAAATATGATTTATAAATATTAATGTCTCACTATACATACGTGTACATCAGACGGGATTGGAAACAATGCATAGATAACTATACACCAGAAATTTCACGTGAACGAAAAAAAACGTTACAATAAATCAAGACAAATTCATGTGGTAAATTAAATACTATAAAATAAGTAAAGTATAATGCATAAATATACACGCAGAAAAATTAAATATCGTTTAAAATGTCCACAGTGTTTAGAACCAGGATATATACTTGGCACACTTTGATTTTAATATTACCAATGAACATCACTTAAAGTGTGCGTTTGAAAGTCTGAACGTTCACTCTGCCACTGATCTCTTTCATGCTTTATGCAATACTCTTTTGATATAACCGTAAGACTGCCTTCCCGCTTATGTAGAAGATGGACTGAGGATGTAGAAGAATAGAAACGACGTTATCTTCAAGGTATTAAGTTTCATTTCGTGTAAGACTTGGGGTATGTATGTAGTATGTATGTATATGTACACGTGTGTGCATATTTGTGTGTATGCATTTATGCATCCATGCATATATATATATATATATATATATATATATATATATATATATATATATATATATATATACGTGTGCCTGTCTGTATGTATGCATGTATCCGTATAGCCATGTATGTATATGTGTACCTCATTACTGCGGCAGACAGCAGTGTTATTACAGTTTATAGGGTCTTGTGTCGGAGATTGGCAGTTATAGCACGTCAGAGCTGAAATTAGACAATTCCAAAGAAATGTATTTATCATTCAGGTTCTCTTGCACTCGCTAATATACCATGACGTGGGATTTAAAGTATAAGGAATTTCAGTAGGGTTTTTCGCGCAAATGTGACAAGAATCTTCAAAACATGCGTTCTGGCAGCATTATTCGGTTCTTCACACAATTATTCAATGCACTGTGAAAGGTACAATAACATGTTGATAGTTTTGATACTTTGTTTAGAATAGCTTTCTCGTTTTGGGAAAAGGAGTGGAATATGGAATTTAATGAACAAAAATGTCGTGTGCTCAAGATCACTACAGAACACATACAAGCAAATTTTTCTTTCTTCTATGAACAAACGATTCAAACGTTTCCCTCATGTTGACTATTTAGGTGTTGATATTTCCAATAATTTGTAATGGAATATTGATGAAATTACTAACTGGGTAAATCGAAATATAAGTCTCGTTAAAATTAATAATAAAAGCTTAAATCACAATCTCAGATCAATTGTTTTAAAACAATGACATGATCAAACCTGAAATAGGGTCCATGTATATGGGACATATATTCTAAAAGAAATATTAAAATAATGAATACAAGAGGAGAAAATAAAAACGCTGGGTTCCTAATGATGATTTAGATCCCCCAAGTGTCCTAGCTGCTGGGTAGGTTTGGTCTGATAATCTGAAGCAGAACGTATTACAAGCACATCTTGTTCTAGTTCCCTCTGTTGTATATGTCATTGTGGCTTCCAAGGGTACAATGAATCCAGTTAAACAACACAAGTGTCAACCACATGTGATTTTTGGACAATATATAAGTACTTATTTTCTTCAAAATATCAATCACTCAATTAGATTTCCTTCTTGAGCATGTAAAATCGGTTGCTTAATACGGAATTTAACCAAATCAAACCATAATTTTATAGCTGTTTCTACATGTTATTATAACATTTTCTTAACCTCGTGTGTCATTTAGCACAATATTGTAAACATTTTAAACTCTTATTCTAATTTAGATAGATATCCTATGTAAGTGAGGATGTTTTATAACGTTGAATAACTACAACATTTATTGAGAAAGTTACGATCAGCATCAAGTAATGAACAAAATACCGGTGCCCATGCTACATTGTGTGTAATCCCTTAAAAGTTTAAGTTAACATTTAACGTCCACATTCTAACAGATAATTGTCAAGTGAATCGTTGTGCGCTTCTACAGTATTTCAGAATGAACACACAACATCTCCAGAAAAAGCCTAAAAGTGATAGAGGTGGTAGCGAAGACTTCTTGTTCAGTTGAAAATATTTTCCTCCAAGATCATTTAGCACAAGTATCATATAGAATAAGTATCTTTTAGCACCAGCATCATTTTGTGCAAACATAATTTAGTAACTTTTAACCAAGAGTGCATATTTTGATGCTTCTTGTATGTATTTATTTATTCTTGTCACTGCATGTATTGTTAAAATGTAAAGAACCTCATGGAAGAAAGGAAGTCAATATTGTTGCTGTGTGGGTTTTGCAGTAGAAGAGAATACGTACGACACAGGCCACAAAACTTTGGACATATAGACTGAGCAACCGATAGGTCCGAGCACAGATTCGGATTGGATCTATGTAGCAGTGAGCATGCAGTCGTGTCAGTGTCGTTACATTTCTGTCCAGAAGTGAAATCAGCACAATGCAATCCAGCTTTATGAGGAATAATATAACTTTGTTATTAAAGAAATACATTTATTTTCAATAACTCAAAGGCGGAGAATTGAAGAAAAAGAAGAAGAAGAAGAAATGTGACGCCTAGAATGTATTTCACATAGGACACATTGAAGTAACGAAGATCAAATTCTAATTCGTTATTGGCAAAAACACAAATCGATTTCTCGTTGTTTCATGAAATCAAAATAATTACCATTACATGTATACAGTATAATTAAGAAATCGAAATAAGCATTTAAAATATAAGATTTGCATTGAAAAGAGTAATCGAAACAGGCATTACAAACAAAATAAATGTATTTTAATAAAGTTTAAATCACACGTATCATTTTTAGCATCATTACATAGTAAATCGATTGTCGAATGGTTGATATAATGTAATGTATAGGTTTCCTTGGCAATTAAAACTACACACTCTAAAGAAACGTTGTTATTATCTCCATTCCATGACACGACGGTAATTTGCTTTCAAATAACTTTTATTTATTTTTATATTTAATATCTTTTAAGAGCGGTATTAATTTCATCATATATTGGTACTAAATCTCTGATACGCTAAGCACTGGATATACAAGAAAAGAAGAAAATATTCCTACTGGATTTAAAGCAAAAGTTAACAGAATCTAATTTTCTTCTGATATTATGCAATCTTTCAGGCTCAATTTCAACTTGATAAGATCCACAGCTAATCTTGTTCAGAAATTTTGTATATTTTCCCGCGAAAAATATAGTTCTCCAATGGCAGACTGGAAATAAAAGAATACTTCATTGCACCTGTGCAAATGCTCTGAGAGAGTGTTGTAAACTCACACGTCACCGGAAAGTCTTGCTACCAAAATCTAACAGTACAAAGTCATTGAAGTACTTAAATTTATTTGTGAAAATATTATTTGCAAATTCCAATAATAAATACGGTACATTGGTTCCTGAAAATCTAAGATGTGACACGAATGAGATGCATGACAACAAACACTGCCAATTCTGCGAAGACAATGACACGCTCAAACCGGTTTGGTTTCCTTTGGAACAGGTACAGATTATTTAATGCCGAGGCTGTTACAACAAAGTGCTTTGCCAAGGGACACGCCAAGGCATCCAAGCCATGCTGATCTATTGGTTTTGGTTTGAACCTACACCATTTTGGGTCACGAGTCCGGCATCATAACTACTGAGCCACAGTGGCTCTTCCCTCCAAACATGCCGTAGGGCATATTGGGTGCATTCGACATCCCCAAACCCGCTGTGGTATGAGTATGGTGGTGGAGGGGCACACACACCAAGTATAGAAACACATACCTAAGTACCAATGCAGCACGACTTACCAAACAGGAAGAGAATCACCAGTAAGTCCATGTTTATGGTTGTTTGTGTGTCCTGCACTAACATGTTTCGTGGCAATGCGCACTGTTATCTGTGAATCCAGGATTATCCACGTGTCATCGTTTCATGGCGCTCCCCTGGACACAATGACCGATAATGTAGTCGACCTGGCGGAGACGAAGGGAATATCAGTCTTATATTGGAATAATTTAGTACGTTAAAGATAGCATTGCTGGCATATGTTTTAGAGGAGTTGAACATTTGGTAGAGGTTTAAAAAAAGGGTCATTTTGGTTGGTTATTTGTAACTTGGGTCGTCAGGACCTATAGTGACGCACAATATTTTGAACACTGTGTGTGGATTTTTTGCCGTAAAAGCTGCCACACAGCCAGTTAGTGAGCGCATTAGATTTGTAAGAATTATAGATCACTCTTTTTAAGAAAGCTGAATGAAAACTTCTGTGATATATTATCCTGAAAATCAACAATAAGGGGAGAAATCGATAGTAGCACTGTTCGAGATTCACATACGTTACTTAGTAACAAAAGTAAATTTTAAATAGTTTATCGCTTCATATTTAAAAAATTTCAAGTATCTTCAAGAACAATTTATTATATTCTTGTAATTAGATTTTGGTTTGTTGGATTATATAATCTAATCTACCCAGTTTCTCGCGATTCTTCGAAAAAGAGATAGTATGACGGGCAGTAGTAAAGAAAAAAGGAAGAAGAAAGAATGAAATACAAAAGAAGAAAATGATAAATGACTGAAAACACAAAATAGAAAAAAATAAATGAAAGAGTTTTTCTCAAGTATACATTTATAAATTGTCATTTTGATCACTGCTTTGGCACCACCACCACTACCACCCATTTGTATCACAAGTTTATTTTATTCTTATTTATGAGCCCTTTAAGCGGCTAACTATCACAACCGTGCTGAATACAAGTTTATTCTTGTCTCCTCACATCTTTCTGATTGTACGGACATTAAAAGTGCTGGTCAGTGATTACACAAATTTGCCGTACACTAGATTGTAGGACATCACTACAATATGATGCTATAAGGACATTCATATTTGGGACACTGTAGGTTCCCTGGCTTCATCGCAACTGAAAACTAAATATTTGCAACACTGTAGATCATAGGACTTCGTCATAATAGGATACGAAGTGTACTTAATTTGCTACACTGTACATCTTCGGACTTGATCATAACAGTATACAGTGTGTATATTTTTGCCACACGGTGTGTATTAGGACTTTATCTGGGTCCTGTAAACGTGTTTATTTTTGCCGCATTGTAGATGCATGTCCTTCTTCATCATAATGGGATAATGTGCGGGTGGGTTGTGGTGGTGATTTTGTTTGTTTACCACACTGTAGATTATAGGACTCATCTCAAAAGGATAATGTGCGTTTAGTTTTGCCACACTGAAGATTCTAGGACTTCGTCTCAGTGGTATACTGTGTTTAGTTTTGCCACATTGTAGGTTCTAGAGCTTCATCACAATACGATACAGTATGTGTATTCATTGCTGCCACACTGTAGATTCTAGGACTTCATCACAATTAGATAATGTGTTTATTTTTGTCTCACTGCACGTTCTAGGACTTCATCACAACAGGATAATATCTGTGTATTTTTTTTCTCGCAATTTTGGCTTTTAAACCACTGAGCGCAAACATGAATCTTAGGTACGATGCGTTATATATTAAAAGTGTAATCATCCTTGGCGCTGAACATAAATTCGTACAGAATAAATCGGCACCAAGAGGCAAAGCTGTATCTGTCAGTTAGTGAGTACTTACGTAAAATCAGCTGCTCTAAAAATTAGAAGCTGTAATAGGAATAAATCAGTTATTGAGTGTCATGTAACTTGCATACCCAACGAAAACTTAATTCACCTCCCAAACTATTTATTGAAACTTATACATTCATCTTTCACGTGTTTCGCGTGTATTCATCGTTATAATTATGTGATAAAGTCAACCTTTCAAAAACCATTTGCTGCACTTGTTCTTTTTTTTCTCTATTTGCCATATTGGAAGCTTTTCCTTGTTTTGATTTGTAATTCTCTCGTGTTCTGTAAGCCGTTTTCTTATTGGCCGATGAGAAGGTATGTCCATTCTACTGGTCCGTAGGGGGATAAAAGCAACATCAGCAGTCAGTGTACTGACACCAAAAACAGAGTGGGGCTGGATTTAATTTCTTCTTAAGGAGTTTTAGTTCATTGTTTGGCTGTAGTTATTAACCTTTCTTTTATAGCCTCATATTAGTATTTATTCAAGAATGATATAATTCATGAGACCTGGTTGGTAATTATAAGTTACTGCATTTGTATGGAAAAATATGAACAAGTTTCTCGGATGGATATACTGCACGACTTTGGGAGTGCAGTATATCCATCCGACAAAACGAGTTCATATTTTCCCATACAAATGCAGTAACCTTTTTATTATATGCTCATTTTCTTATTCTACCTAAGGCTTAATTATATAAACAAAATACACTACAAGAAACAAAGTAACTGAATTTAAGCCGTATTCCAAACTAAATACACAAGCGCAGATTCATCAGTACACAACAACAACATTATTAATGCGCACATAACTCCGCCCAGATAAATTTGAACTTAGTCGCGCGCTAGCCATCATGTTCGAAAGAAAATGGCGTTTTGGCCTAATCAAAAATGAATTTAGAGTCGTATTATGAATGAATGCGCATTGCAACAACTTTTCCATTTGGTCTGGAATGAATAGATTTTGGTATTTTTGTCGATTCTACGAAATTTCGTGATTATGGACTGGATTTATCTGTGCCAATTCTATATGAAGTACATCTGATTTCAGAAGTGAGGGAGCAGCCTGTTAACATCTTCAAGTGTGTTTCTGTTCTGTCATTGAATGTATGGAATCATAATGTGGGAAAAATATGAAGTCTTTCAATTGTAATTATCAAAAAGAGATTATGGAATATAATGTTTATTTCATTTTGAGTGCAGTAAGGAGGATGTAATTGCACTTGGAATGTAGTCGAAATTACAGTACAATTTCGAAATGTGTAATCAAGCTTTAGAACCCATGACATGGCTCATGTAATTCGGATTTGCAGAACAAAGAAAGTACATTTTGAGGAAATTCAGGATGTAAAACTGTAATTATATTTTTTGCCATTCTTATTACCAGCTAAAGAAGACACATTTATGCCTTGTCACTTGCATGTTTTTTGTAGGGATGCAGCAATTGTATGACCTGTCTGGCGTCTATCACTAGCCTAAATCCGAAACAATGTATCAAAATAATTAACGCGGAATGTTGCAAAGCAGCTGGTATGTGGCAGTCCACAAAACATCTGCTTTAGTTCATTCAGAAACAAATTTAATCAACCAAAGCGTAAAGTGTCTTCTACATTAGTGTACACAAAATAGTTCCTAATACACTATTGGGCACACGTGTCGTGCACGTGAGTGGAATATGAAGGTGTGCAATATCGTAAAATATTGCACGAATCTGACAATGTAAAGTTAACGGAGACAAAAATGAGCATATAATAATACATTTTTCCAGGGAACGAGATATAGAATAGAGTTAGTTCGCAATTATGTTATTACAGTTTTGTACTTAGAATAACGTTCATACGTTTTGTATGTGCGTTTTGACTCATTCTCAATAAAAAGTAAACTACCCTTCTTAGTTGTCTCTATTTCACCCCATCATCTCCATCCGATCTGCACTAAAAATTTCCCTTTTTACCAAAGGCAAAAAAACATTCTTATAATTACAAATCCATACCAAGTTTCATCAATGTTTCTCAAACGGTTCGGGCAATATTTACTTCCATGACTTTGACGGAGAGCAGACGTACGCGTCTTTTTCAATGGTGATGACTGTTAATCTGATTAACACACATAGACAATTATTCTACAAGACACACTGTTTATGTCGTGATGCAAGAGCTTACCGTGCTTCATGATGTCACCGCAAACGGTAGCGATAAAGAGCAAATGCAATTTTTAAACATGGGTACATGACTCAACGGAATTATCTGACAAAGCTAAACGTTATATGGCATACAACAACTCCTATAATATAAATGCGTGACAAGTTTCATGAAGATGTCTCAGACGGTTAAAGAAATATTATTCGGAGCAGAACGTGATTGACACAATTTGCAATAAAAATGGGAAAACTCTTACAGCGCTTACTTGGCAGATTCTATATCTCATAGATTCTATCTCTCGATATTGCTATCGAAACATGATATAAATCATAGATAATATTTTATGAAGATACTTCCACCAAAGTATAACGGCTGCCATGTATAGCCTATCGTTATAGGATATAGCCTTATTTCGTTAAAACCCACACAACAAATAATATTTCGGAATAGTTTGCTGTCAGAAAAAAAACATTTGAAACTATGTGCTGAGGTGGACTGTCTATATCCTTTACGTCTGTACAAATGTATATGAACCAGACATTATATTAATGTGTATAATAGCCTACAGTCCCTGCAGTTCTCATCGTCATCATCATCTTCATTATCGTCGTCGGCACAATTATGATCATCGTCGTTATCATAATTATCATTATTATCAGCATATACCAGAACAACATCAAACAATAATACTAAAATCGTCACATCTGTCGTCTTCATCGTCGTTCTATAACCACGTGTTTGATTAGCAAGTCTGATAAGATAAGGCATGTCAATATGATTAGTTGATAAGTAATAAAGGACCAATCTATACATTTCCGTTTTACCAACCTTGTTCCTTACATTCATCATAGGGGCCCCGAGTGGCCGAGTGGTCTAAAGCGCTGATCGTTACGGATCACTGCCATCTCACCTCTGTCTGCGTGAGTTCGAGTCCAGGCTCGGCTAACGTGGGTACGTGAGAAAGCCTGCCAGTAGCTTCTCGTGGGTCGGTGGTTCTTCCCGGGGTTTTCCAGGGTTCTTCCTCCACCATTAATACTGGCCGCCATGTATAGCCTATCTTGTGCTGAAAAATGGCGTTAAACCCTATAACAACAACAACAACAACAACATTCATCATAACAGATCATAGCTCTTACAAATGTGTGACATGCTTAACACAGATTACTTACCTTTGAAACCGTTAACCGTAGCTCCAAACCGAAACAGAAATATAGCTGCGTTTCCATCAGAGTGAATTACAAAATACTGATGAACTGTCCTTATGTAAGTAGTAAAAATTTGAGGGTTCTTGCTCACTTGGTCAAATAAATATTTGTCATTCTTTCTGGATTTGATTTTTTTTTTTTTTAAAGTTTCACCAAAAATCTATGTTAAAATGATCTTAGTAAAAATGTTATCCGATTGAGCGTTTTGGAGCACTGAACCTGTTCTATCCAGCAAACCTGTTTTGATCCACTTCAAACCGATTTTCAAAGCAAAATGTGATCATTTTTATGTTTTCATAAATTTGGCTCAGTGCTCATCAAATTATTTGTTATAACAACCAAACCTGGCTGAGTGGTCATCTCAGTGTTTTCAAAAAAACATGTTTGCGAATTCTAGTTTACTGTTCATCAATTTTCTAAGAGAAAAACATGGCTCTGTGCTTATCACATTTTTTACGAGAGAAGAAGCTTGACTCAGTGGTCATCAATTTGTTTATGAGTATATAAATTTGGTCGTCAAAATAAATCATAAAACATGCACAGCCCACAAACAAATTATATGATAAAAGACAGCGTCCATTTACAAATTTATTACATTAACTATAAAGTGAATTCTATTAACTATGAAGTTATTCCAGAAACTATGGAAACATTTTATTTAGTAAATCATAGATCCCATACTAAAAGAAACAAGACAAAAACAAACAAACAAAAATTAAAAAGGGCAAGAACTAAATTGCCACTTCCACGAAGCAGTCTTCAATTTCATATCATCTGAAATATTTACTTCAGAATGTGCGCTAAGTCATTACACGTTTATAATATACTCGATAACTCTAGGTAATATAGAATGTGAGAGTTGAGAAATCTATTTTCACACGCTTCAATAATTTCACTACAATTCTTAATAATAGGATGACATCCTCACCACAACCAGTCGGGAAATACAATTCCGTATCCGGGTGTATTAGATTCACAGATATCAAATACTAAAAAAAAAAAAATTCTTCTAAACGCGATCCTGATATATTTTGACTCTAAGCTCACATCTTGTCAAATACTTGAACGACATTGATAAATGTTTATAAGGATGCAGTTTTCACTTTTCGATTATACAATTCCACTCTCATGAATAGGCATCACATAAATATGTTATTCTTGCTCCATCATGCCATTTGTTCTACGTATCAACCAGGAATGTCTAGAACGTATAACAGAAATTTTGTGACTGAACTATTCTATGAAGGTTACTTCAGTCCTATCCACCAGACATTAAACAAAAGAAACATCTGAATTCAAATACTCTTTTCAGCAATGTACAGTCTGCATATCGCCCAAGGCGTAGTACTGAAACTGCCCTTCTAAGAGTAGTTAACGACCTTCTAACTGCTTTGGATAGTGGAAAGATTACAGTCCTCACCCTCCTTGACCTGCCTGTGGCATTTGACACAATACACCATAACATATTACTTCGATGTCTCTAGCATGTATTTAGTATTCACGATACAGCCTTACTATGGTTAAAGTCCATTAAAAGAATTCCAGCCCAGTTGATGTTTGTTTCGGTGTTCCAAAAGCTCTGTTCTATGCCCCTTTTTTCATTTCATACACTCAACCGCTCTGAAATACACAAATCTTTCTGCCCAACTGAAGTTGAGGCAGCCATCGAAGGCGTAGAGAGTTGCATTACCGATGTGAAATCATGGATGACATTTAACCAGCTACAGATGAATGATGATAAAACTGAAGCCATCCTAATCACCACGCAAAGAGTCTCTCATTTACACTATTTACCTCAAACAATAAGTATCAGCAATACCAACATTAAATTCACAGTCAGTATGAAGCCTGGGTGTCATTCTCGACAGTACGCTCTCATTGCACCAACATGTAATGAACATATGCAGAGCTGTATATATGGCGCTGAGATGCATCAACTCCATTAACATTTCCTTTCGGGTTATGTCACTAAAACACTTCTGGGTTCCTAAGTGCTTTCCTAAGTGCTTTCAATAGTGGACTATTGTAGTTCACTTCTATCTGGTTGTTCTCAAAACATGGCTGCTCGGACCATCCTCAGAGTACGAAGAACTGAGCGCACCTCCTCCTGCCTTGAACCTTCACTGGCTACCGCCTTAGATCCAGAACTAAACATGAAATCGGTTCACTATGCTACGTTTCGTTGACTCGCTCCAGTCCAATATACTTATCTGACCTCACCCATGTGTACACACCATCTCGAAACTTACAAAAGACGTACTCTCACTCTTCGCACTGTTAAAACAATGTCCTACAGATAATGTTCTGTTGAATACCAGGGTCAAGCTACATGGAGTGAATTGCCCCTACATCTTGGACACAAGGACATTGTGATCTCATTCAAAAGTGCTCTTAAAACGCACCTATTTTGATTACAAGATCAGACCTGAAGACCTAATAATGTTTACTTCCTTAATTATTGTCAGCATGTTTTGCTTTGTAATTTTGTGTTGTTTGCTTTTGCAATATTGTCGTTGTATGTGTTTTTATGTGTTATCTAGTATTATAAAGCGCTTAGAGATTTAAATATTAGGCACTGTACCAAGTCCACATTATTATTATTATTATTATTTTTATTATTATTATTATTATTATTATTATTATTATTATTATTAATGTGGAAAAGTTATACAAAGATGCTCAAAGTTGTAACATAAAATGTCACATTAAATGAATACTTGGAAAAAAAGTCAGTAAAGGCTAAACATTTTTTACAGAACTGCTGATTAAAAGAAAATAGTAATATGCTAGTGGGATAACATTCACCTGACAAAAACTCCCCAAAATCTGGTAAAAAGAAATTAGTCTCCTCCAATTCAAGAGAAATGAGGAGAACTGAAAACTCATAAGTATTGTAGAATTAAAGCTACAAGATTTGTGAAGATATACTGAATGCAGTTTAATACAGATTTGAAGCTGGAGAAGAAACTAGGCGGTCTTTTTAAATGTATAAATATATTTCTTAAAGAAGTTGAGCCATAATTCTGGGAAAAATAGTTGTAAAATTTAGGTACAATAATTAGTTACAGTGCAGTAAAGGTGCAATTAGATGGATCGATTCAACTCATAT
>JAECUM010054637.1:0-21909 GCA_016617855.1 Megalonaias nervosa
CTATATTCTGAGCGTTTTTGGAACCACTTCTCATTTATATTAATTGTCGCAAGATTGGATTTTAGACCTAAATAAAAATGGAAAAGACTTCACATAGAATTTATGTTGCATGATATACATTCCAATTTACATGATAATTGGTTTGAATGCATTAGAAATATTTTTAATTTATTTCGAATATTGTTTTTCGTAAGGGTTACATCAAAATGTAACCCTTATACCCTGAAAGCAAGCATCGCACAGGCATTAAATAATTTATTTATACAATAATGGAGTGCAAGATTAGACAACCCATTGGAATGCACACTTTTTGATTAGTCGAACGAAACTGAAACTTCTTGATATCTTCAAAAATAAATGTTTATTTACCTTTACTAAAATTTTGTGGTAGTAAACAATAAAATACTGACATAACCAGGAAGACGGGAAAACATATCAAGAATCCATAGAAAATTCCACGAGTTAAATAAGGATGATATTGTTTGTTTTTCTGCCCTTGTTTTATCAAGATAAAGCGGTACATCCATAATTTCCAGTAATGCTAATGTAATACAGTTTGGTAGACCTTTATTTCCATCGAAACATGCTCAACATTGATAAGTCCTGCTATATGTGTTGGCCTATTCGTGAAGACAATAATGCAGTTGTGAGCAACTTATAAATTGGATCAAACTATTAATGGACAGTTATGTGTCTACACACATGTATGTTTATTTGTATAGTAATGTATGTATTCGTGCAAATGTATATGCATACATATCAATTCAGGCCTGATACGTCAATGATGTTTGTGAATGATACTTCTGACCACCCTAACAACATACCGTATAACATAAGACGACCAAAAAAAAGTTACAGCTGCTACTGACGAGGCAGATGTGGTTCCGGTTGTTCATGGCGCTAATCCAGAATTCAACTTAGGATTAACATCACCTCGATAAATTCTGAAAGATGGAAGTGGAAGATTTTTATGTGCAATTCCATTGCCACATATCTTTGGATTTTGCAGAAATGTCAGAAAGGTTATTTTCGGAGCCAAGCATACAGTTGTACTTGTAAGAAAAGCTACCGACGATGGTGCAATATGGCGACCTGCTGGTGATGCTGGTAAAGTAATACTGACGAAACTTTTATTGTGGATGCCAACAATGACCCCATCGATCGCTGAAGAACAACAGCTACTCTCTGTTATGGACTCAGGTGGTAAATCAATATTATCATGGTTGACGATGACTTCAGATAGTGTTCAAAGTACAATTAATGGTTTATTCACATGGCAGATAGCATTAGAGCAGGGTGTTTATACACCTCGATATATATTTGTTGTTTTCCAAGATGCTGCGCGAGTAAACTTACAAACACATAGTACAATGATATTTGACAAACTTAGTGTTACTGAAGTTTCACTGAGAATAAAATGGACATCAAGGACCATCTGAAAATATATTATTGAATTTTTAAAGTAATCACATTCCAAGTGCATATCATCGTTTGATGACATTCATGGGACGTGATCAAAATATTGATTCTGGTCTACAATTATCACAACTAGATTTTAGAACGCTGTATCCGATCTATTACTTCTCACTGGAACATTTGGATTTAGTTAGGTAATCTGTCGTTCATATACACCTTCGAGCTCGTGTGGCAAGAGGAACAATTGCTATTTACAGAGCAATCGCTGTTATACTCTCAGATAAAACAATGTTGCTTGAACGTGTTGGTGGACAAATGAGAGTCATTGATACCGCAGTAGAAAATATGTAATTAAATCGATCATGATATTATAATGTCATACCATCATGTTAGTGTTACTCTGACTCCTGGTCAGATATAAATGCTACAATTAGTATCAAAAAAGAATTCGGGCATAAAAATATTACTGAAATTAGCACAGCTCACAGGTGGTCCAAATAAACTATCATTGACAGAACGTCAACTCAGGCACTTCAATGAAGCCAAACGATCAAAGACCGGCGTACGACTTGATTTGTCTACGGATGCCATTAGCGACATTGCCAAGACGGGTGGTATATTTCCACTTCTCGCAGCTATACCAGCTTTGATAGCCGCTGTTGCAAACGCAGCTGCACTTGGTGCTGTTGGAACTGCTGCTGGGATTGCATTAAATAACGCAACAGACAAAGGAATAAAAACTTCCAAAAAAGGGAAAGGTCTAAGACTGCCAGGAACCTCTCGTTCATAGTACAGAAAAGGTCTAAGACTTCCCGGGATACATCGTTGATACTTCCCATGTCTAATTTTGATTTACTTGATACTGATGCGTGATTAAATATCAAAAGCTTCAGAGGTGTTTTTATGCGCGATCAATTACCAAAACAACCAAATCATGTTGAGACAGGTATCATCAATCTTGATGGAAGTTCTGGTCCAGGTACTCACTGGGTTACATACACGATTGATCCACGTGGAATTATTTAGATTCGTATGGACTGGCACCACCGAAGGAATTTTTAGAATATGTCAACAGCGATAAAATCGCTGTGCAAAACACTCCAATCTGGTATTCAACATTACCAACACAGACAATAACTGATCCGCCAATATGCGCCCGTGAATCACTTGCAGTACTCGATGCTATTTCAAAATCTTCCGATGCACCTCATAAAGTTGTACATACGTACACAAGTTCGGTTTTAAGTAATCGCTAATCGTATAATGGTTGATATTTATGGAAGATCCTCGATCAAAGACAAAAAAAAAGATGATATTGATTTAACAAAGTATGCTGCTAGTGATGATCTTGCTGTTATTGTTAACCTCTCTGGAGTTGACCGGGACGAAGTTGTTATTTTTCGGGATAAATACGGTGTTTCAAAGACGAGTAACATTAAGTGGATCGACATAATTCGTAGCGTTCTCGGTGCTACCACGGATAATATTCCAGTATTTACTGACGGCGGTAGAATTAGAGACTCAAATGTATCAATCGCAACTATAAGAAATGAAATTATAAAATGTGTTGCTGATCGTTTACTTATCCTCCATCGAGATACAATGACAGGTGAACACAACATGAATGGAAATAAAATCGTTGGTTTAAGAGAACCAACAAGTGATGAATATGCCGCAACAAAGAAATATGTAGATGGTAAAGATACTACAATCGATGACAAATTAGCCACACTGCGATCTGAATATCACTTTCACGTAAATATGTTTTTAAATGTTCGTCAAAATTTTCAAAAACTTGTTACTAATTGTTTAGTCTGATTATCGATCTTTGCTGGAACAGCAACTATAATCGGATCATTTTCACCGTCGTACGCAATATCACCAGCAGCGCTGTCAGCGCTGGGAATTGGTATTAGTTATAGCTGGTGTTGCTGGTATTAATATAATCGCAAACAAATACCTGTGCAGCTGATAAATTACACGAATATACAATACTACTATCAGCGGCAACACACGCATATGCCAAATTATCGTTGCTGATATCATCAGGGCTCAATGACGTAATAATATCAGATCAGGAATTTGCACAAGTGATTAAGGTTTACCACGACACCTCCGGTTTGGCAACATCTAAACCAAACCCCTTTGTCGGATATAAAGACAGTCACCTTAATTTAAATCAGGAAGTAAATAATAATAATGTCATCAAACGATCAAAGATCGCACCTGTGACAACGTTATTGCTACAACAAATCGTAGCTAATACAACACCGCCAACAACCACGACGATATCAGCGAGCTCAACTAATCCTGAATTCTACGTCGTCTTTCCAACAGCAATTCCAGCAAAAAAAGTAACATAAGCACAAATTATGAGTGTACTACAGCTGGCCAAATATTAGATCAAAGTCATCCGGTGGGTTACCCGCTAATAACTCATTAGTGTTTTCTTATAAGAATAAATCGGATGGAACTCCAGATTGGCAAGTTGTTGGTATTCCTACGGGCAGTTATCAAATCGAACATATCAATGATGAGTTCCATCGCAGGATTAAATCTATAACAGGAAAAGAATCTAAAATCGCTATTACGGTCCATTAGCCAATATTATCGGCTGCGATAGAAATATCAACACCCGACTACGCCTTACATATATATCAATCATCGATCAGGACCGTATTAGGATGGCCAGAAGTTCCACCTGTTTATCAAGGACCACCAGAGCCGCAACTATCAGGCTTTGTCACGGACAAAAAAATATTTAAAAAATTTCCAGAATATTGAAGAGGACTTCCATGAATGAGAGGAATGTCGAGTATAATATCCACTTTCATCGCGTCTACTGGTGAAAAGCTTCCTAAATTTGAAATTCTTTATATATTTCGGTTTGACAAAAATATAGTATTGTCTTCAACGATGAATTTTATATTTTTTCCAATAATATTAAATCCGAACACAAACGAGAAAGCAATAATCTACGAAACTTATTTTTCAGTATAACACAATATTACAATGATGATGTAAAGCAACAGATTATTGAAACTATACAACATTTAAACCAAGTTGCCTCAAACCTCGAATATTTAAAAAAATCATCGTCGATGATGTAAATTTCGTGGGAAGTGAATATTGGCCACCTTCTCACCCACCACTAAAAGTACATATTAAACAATTATTTCTCGATCACTTTAAAATAACAGAAGAACAATTACTAAAATTTGTAATACCGGAACATAACTCTGATATTTTAAGAAAATCAGTCAATGATATTGTCGATGAATGCTTTCCAAAGATCGTAGACGCCTGGAAAAAAATATCCCCTCCAGCGATTATTCTCAGACTTGACAATGATCCATACGATGGAGGTCGGCATATATCACCAGGTGTTGTCGCGATCACATCAACGATCGCAGTTAATTTTGGTGTGTGATGCTATTGATGGAAGTTAAAAAGTCGATACTGAAAAATCCACACAAGCCTAACAGGGGTATATCTTATATTAATTTACCCCCGAAGTACCTCCTGGGTTTTTAACTGTGTCAGTACCAGTTAATCCGGTTTATCTGCGATGTCATAATCCGCTATTATCACGGATACATTTTAGAGTTGCTGACCAGGCCGGACACTTACTTGATTTACAACAAGCAGTTTTGACGATCAGTTTGTATGTGAGAACATAGCTGTTTTTTGTTAGAATAAAAAAACACAAATCTGAATCAGAATCAGATTAAATATTATAATCTGAATCAGAATCAGAATAAAACAACAATTCAGAATCAGAATCGGAATAAATATTATAATAAAATGTTATTTTTATTTACTGAAAATCAGACTAAACTCACCTCATCGATGGGGTAAATACCCTACTAAATATAACAATCAGACTAAACTCACCTCATCGATGGGGTAAATACCCGACTAAAAAAAAAATCAGACTAAACTCAACTCATCGATGGGGTAAATACCCGACTAAAAAAAAAAATCAGACTAAACTCAACTCATCGATGGGGTAAATACCCGACTACAAATAAAAATCAGACTAAACTCACCTCATCGATGTGGTAAATACCCGACTACAAATAAAAATCAGACTAAACTCACCTCATCGATGGGGTAAATACCCGACTAAAAATAAAAATCAGACTAAACTCACCTCATCGATGGGGTAAATACCCGACTAAAAATAACAATCAGACTAAACTATGAAAATCGATATGGTAAATACCCGTCTGAATATAAAATCACACTAAACTCACCTCATCGATGAGGTAAATGGTACTCAAAATTGTAGTTTTGGTGATAAAATTACGCTGAAACAATAGAAATATTATTTTGCTCGGACTAACAACAAAAATAAATATTATCATGATAAAAAAAATTTATTTCTATTGTTTTTGGACTGATTTTGCCATTTGGACGGGGTTAATGGTACTTAAAATCGTGATTATCTTTCAGATTTCATAATCTGATGGGGTAAACAGTATTTAAAACTCATGATTATCGCTCCAGATTTCACATTTTGATGATGTAAGTGATTCTTAAAATCATGATTATTGTTCCAGATTTCATAATTTGAGGGGGTAAATGCTACTCAAAATAACAAAAGTCTCTCTGAAAGTGATAAAAAAATAAAATATAAATCATAAAAAATACTGTGATATAAATCTGAATCAGAATAAAAAAAAATATTATATTCTGAATCTGTATCAGAATAAAAATAACCATCATAATATGAATCTGAATTTGTGTCAGAATAAATATTCTAATCTGAACATGAGCCACTTTCATAATCCTTCTTGACTTTCGTCAGTGACTTCACAATGGATCGTTTCACGCAGCTGTCGCACATGTGAACCCGTAATCTTTTTTTTTTCTTTCGTATTCGCGGGAAAACTCTGATCTAACTTTCTCAATCGCGTTTGCGAGTGAAGCTAATTTTTGAATATCCTCATTATCGACATAAAGCAGATATTGTCTCATGGCCTGTTGAAGTAACTTAATAAATCTATACTCGGCTGCTATTGCTAGTGTATATCTCCCATCATATTTCCGTTTCTGTAGCGCTTCAAAATCGTTTATAATTTTTTTCAGGGTCACATGTTCAAATAATTCTATATCCTCATCATTAAAGTTATTAATCTCAGAAATAATCGCATGAATATTTTTGGAATTCATTATATAATAAATATTTGTTTAAAATAAAAATAAACCTAAATCAAAATCAGAATCCGAATAAAAATAAAAATAAATCTGAATCAGAATCAGAATAAAAATACAAATATATGTGAATCTGAATCAAAGTGAGAATAATAATATTTCTAAATCAGAATCAGAATAAAAATATTTCTAAATCAGAAATCAGAATAAATATTATTATGATCAGCGGTTATCATTCCACGGGGTCCCGTTCATTTGCCAGTATTTGTGGTTCTGAAGGGTCCCTTCATTGATGTATTTCTTATGGCTTGCATGGGGCACCCTTCATGATTTTCATTCTGGCGACATTCTTTCTGAATGTCCTTGTGTATGGTACCCTTCAGTGAGATTGAGAGGTACATTACGCTGCTGTTTATTTTGGAGGCTCCAGTTTCATGTACCCCCCAAATCAAACCTCCGGGTGAGTGAAAAACAGCACCCACCACGTGTTTGACCTGGTGAGGAGATGTACATGAAATCCCTTGTGGCTGGAGACCCTACTATATTGTCATTATATTAGGAAAAACTGCGAAATATTCGCCACCGTCGACAATGTGTCAATAACGAGATTAGAACTCTAGACCTCGAGTATGAGAATTCGCCACTCTAACACTGCGCCACTGACCCATCCTTACAAATATATGTCTCAGAAATTATTATCAAGTTACCTATGCTGGATAAACAGGCAACCTACATGCAATCAGTATTTTGAATAAATCACAATTATGGTAAACTGTAGCGTGGATTTATTTCAATTTCCAAACACACTTCAGAAAATATACTGTATAAAACATCTGCATTTAATAATCGCACATACATTTCTGCATGATGTCGCCCAGGAGTTAAAGAGAACAAGTAGGTCTGTGTACAGCTATCTCACATGAACATCTAAAAATATCTTACCTGGATTGTCCACACACAAGCGGTGCTTGACTTATACTGAAGTTACCTATCGGGCAGTTCTTACAAATGATCAGTATACTGAAGTAAATTATGATTGTTGTATAATTACGTTAAATGCAGTGTGTGGATTTATTTCAGTTTTCCGAAAACACCTTATAAAATATCTGCATTTAATAATCGCACATACATTTTTGGCAGGATGTCATTCGCGAGGTTAAAGTACATGTAGGTCTATTACATACTCCTGTACAACTATCTTACCTGTCTTACTTGTAAGAGCTAAAAACAACTTACCTAGATTGTATGTAGTGGAGAAACAAAAACAAAAAAAAAAGTAATCGCTGCGGTCATGTAATGTTACTCAATTACAAGCGGGGCAACTACTTAATTACCCTAGCGGATAAAGCGATTGCTTGACAGAGTTATCTCCCTTCATCTTGCAAACAACTACAATTGATTCAAAATTGGATTGTCTGTGTCTGTCTGGAGATAACTGAAGTATTATAATTTGGTCATATTTTTTTAATACACCGATTTGTATTTTTGTTCCGCGACAGATTGTACTGAAGGCATGCAAATATCAAAATATTTTCTAGCCGCATTCATTGATTGAAATATTATTTCGTCGCCAGTTTCCGCGTTCGCGGATTTAACAACCCTTGCTCCTTTATCGTACTTACCAGTACAACCAAACTTGCAATTCTGACTGTGTAATAGCTCGTAAATTTCCCAAAGAATTATCAAGTTTTCAGCCGTTGATGTCATCAATTACAGGTCCGTCTTTGATCAATCCATTAAAACATTCGTAGATGAATTTATGAGATAAATCTTTCTTTTCCAAGAGTAAATCTAAGATAACCGGCATTATCAACAACACCGACCGGTCTTTTAATCGACAGTTCCTGATGATACCATCACGAGCTGAATCACATGGAGGGATGCATGAAAAATTCATTTTGCTCCATTTATATAATAATATTATTTGTGCAAATTATTACTTTATTGTTGATGTGAAATCTGGCGAGATAGTCTTCGACGTTTTTTTATAGGAGATTCGACGCCATCGGTATTATTTTTTTAATCATAATATCGTTTCTGCTCTCTATATTTGTTATCACCGCATTGCACACACAGCTGCGTTTCACCACTAAACCCAACACCACACTTCAAGCACGGTTTTGGTCCTAAACTCCGTCTACGAAAACTTTGCATGTGACATCCACATAATTCATTTACGCAGGACCTGTTACAAGGAACTGAAGAACCAATCATAAGCCACTAGGATTGATTCTTTGCTTGAATCATTATATATATATATATATATATATATATATATATATATATATATATATATATATATATATATATATATTATATATATATATATATATATATATATATATATAAAATCTTCAATTTAAATATATATTTGCCTTAATTATGATATTGAGGAATTTACGAGATTGTCTGCGATTAGACCCTCTAGAGGCAGATTCGATCTCAACAGAATAAACCATCAATTACCAAGGCGAGCTTTGGTTGATTTAACAAATAAAACTTTAACCAATTGTATCATTGAAGCCAAGAGAGAATTCCGCGATGATGGCGCAGCTCTTGTCTGGTCAACATTCAGAATTGTACGCGACATCAAAGGTGTTGTCGATGATACAATGAATGATAAACGAGCAGCGACAATTATTAATTATCTCAACATTGCACGAAAATATATTTTCCGAATAAAATTTATCGTAACGGTGAATACCGCCGCGACCGACAACGACACATGGATTATCTGTTACAAACGTGATCCAGATCGCCTGACTTCTCGTCAGGGCCACATTGGAAATATTGTCACCGTAAATAAAAATTCAAACCCAGGAATGTTGACTGGAGTTGATAGACGTTATGATGAACGAGCGTATCCTGTAACGGCAGTTCTTTATGCGATATATCCACTGAATGATAAGCCTGACGTCGATAAAATTCTACCGGTGAAATTTCTCGCTAAAATTGTGTTTCTGAGCGAGTTACAGAACATTTCACAAATGCGAAACGAGGAAACGGTTTAACGGATCTAAGACGTAAAAAATAAATGTGTGGGTAGAATCCGTTAAAAATACCAGAGCGTCTGTCAGCGACGTTGCTGTACTGGAAAAGAAATTAAGATTTCCAATAAGAGTGAAGACATTAAACGATGAGATTTAACGCGAATCAAAATATTTAAAAAAGATGTAGCTTCGATAGAGATTATTGATCATAATGCATATGCGTGGACTTCGGACATAACAATATTTCCACAAAATCGAAGTGTTACATTCTTTAGCGGTGATTTGTTTAATTTTATCAGAAATATCAGTAAGAGTGAGCCTCTATCCGTGTGATTGTTTCAGAGTTCAGAATCTGTAAACTATGATCAGTTTGTACGACCTAATGGAGATATTTACTGTACAGAATCTCTCCACGACGAAATGAAAAATAGTGCTTTAAAATACACGAATACCGATGAAATCGTCGTTGATGGTGGCTATGAAATTACTGTCGATCGATTACTCAGTAATTATTTTACCGTTCTGTCAGTCGCTGCACATGCTGCTCAGAAAAACTTCATGGAAACCAACACGATTAGAATTTACTGAAGATATTCAACGCAGTTGTATCAAATACGGACATGGCGGATTATGGAATACTAAATACGATTATAAGGATGTTATATCGGTTAATATAGTTGCATGTTATCCCGAAAGTTTTCTTGGATACGGAGAATGTTCTGAGTATTCCAAAAGATTTGGACATCCAACACACTAGATGACCAGAGTTGAGATTAATGGACCCTTACCAAATTTTGACCGGACCGGATTTGCCTCTTTTGAATCATTCTAGTTAGCACGGCATCTCCATCCGGTTGTTTTTATTTGGTTTAGGAGACATTTTTCAGAAACATATAGGGCTCCAATAGGTTTAGTTAGATATATGCTTGATACATGAATTTTGGTGTCATCGGCATTCAGTGAAGCAGTTTAAATCATATCGTCCGCAGAAAAAAAATTTGGTTACCACAACAAAATAAATATTCCGATGATGAAAAAAAAATCCTGATATAACTGATCTTGAGAGTAAATTCGCAGAGGATCTTGGCAGAAAAAGAATTGGTAAATTTACACAAGGAGGATCATGTAATCATAAACGACAGTGTTGTAGATTAATTATAGACGAAGCTGAACTCGATTTTATAATTGCGGATACAACAGAGAGAGAGAGAGAGGCACATTTATAAGTCGGAGTAATGTTAATTCATCAGAGGGAACTACATTAGGTGCAATTGTGAGTTACACTGAAGGTGGCTCACCACAGTTTACATATTTAAGATCTTTGATGTTGGCGTACGTTTCGATAAATCTATTATCGATGATAAATAGATTTTCTGATGCCGCAGTTAGAGTCGCCACAGATTCATTTTATATGAATAACAAATACGCAGGATTGCTAAAACAATTACATATCGACACTGACGCATTATGGGGCGAATGGAGAATAAAACGAGAAATGATTCTTAGTTATTCTTAATCTGCCGACGTTGAATCTAAGGAAATATATTACAAAAATTAACAGATGTTACAACTTTCATCAGCTCCATCGGCATATGATCCTGTGACCAGATATAAGACTGTTTACCTCAATGGACCCGGAGTTCTGGTAAAACAACACGTGCGATTGAATTATTTCGTCGGAGTTCTTCAAACTCTATTGATATGGTTGTTTTGACACCCACACATAGACTCGCCAGAGCAATGAACGAACGAGGAGTTATTTCGTGTACATATCAAAGTTTCTTACCATGGAAGGGAGATGAATGGACTTCACAACGAATGGACGAGAGACATTCCTAAGATTATTATTTGTGATGAAATTTGTACGGTATCGTTGGAGGTATTAAAAATATTTCTTGATTGGTTGTTAACGAGAAATACTGCTGTTATCATGTATGATGATCATGGTCAACCACCGCCTTTTGTTGGATCATCTCCACACGAATGGCTGAAAAAGTTCGTCGATTATTATGAGGAGATAACTGATGATCATAGAGCTATTGATGAGCCACTGAAAGAATTCAAAAGATTGATCAGACTTCAGCCGGATAAGATTCAATGTGAAACAATGCGTGAAGTAATTCCAGAGGACGCTGGGATACCCTATAACGATTCACTCATCGCAGGGTTTAACTATTTCTGTTACAAATGTCTGGATTGTAGATTATAGGATCGAATGGTCGAATTTAGTTTATCTTGCAGTGTCGAGAGTCAGAAGAATATCTCAGTTGCAAAGGTTGTAATGGTCCGTATGATGATCGATGAAATTATCAGTAACTATACTGAAGTTGTCAAGAAGAATTTAGCTAGTTATCGTTAATCTGACAAAACAATAAACGCGATTTTGACAGCGATATTGAGTTTATCATGACACTGAAACAACGACAGAATAATAATTGTGCGAGCTGTAACACAATAATGTTGTGGCAGTATTCGAATAAAAAACAATGTCAATTTATCGTGGGTAGAATTAATACTAATCTTGGTCACACACATGAAAATGTGAAGTTGACCTGTCTTGAGTGTAGTCGACGCAGGGGTGCTAGTGTTCTGCTTTTACAGAAGTGAAGGGGGCGGTAATTGTGTATCTTCAGGAATTACTTGTAACTGTTCGCGTATAAATCCACGCTGAAGAGCAGTTGAATCAAGTCTGTAGATTACAGGTCTACCCGTGGATTTAACCACGCTGGAAATTGCATGTGTGGTCACATTCCAAATAGGATCAGTTGTTCTCTTTTACCCCCCCCCCCTCAAGTTTACCGGGTTCATATAAATATCTCTACAGTTACGTTACCCAGTACTAGTTGTTTTGAGAAAGATTCACGTCGTAATACTGGTATATTTTTTTGTGATCTCGCTGATGGGTTTCATAGAAGTCGCACGACTAATTTCATTGTTTAACGCAGCTATCACACTTGGTAATCTTGCATCCCATTCACTAGATCTTTCATCCCCGGACTTAAGGTCAGTGGATGTTTCCTTCGCATACTGATATCCAAATAACCGCTCAGCAAGTGTTCGATTAAATCGTTCAACGATTGTCTGATCGCGATGAATTGCGGTATGTCCTCGTCTGATTTTGACATATTGTTTTTTCATCACAGATGATACTGCACCAAGAAATTCTTTGCCAGTATCAACCTCCAGTAGCTGTGGCCATCGCAAGGGCCCTCGTTGATAAATTCGTTCAAACGCAGATGCAACTTCAGTTGTTGTTTTTGTTGATAGTGGTTCTGCTTCTTTATATTTACTTGCAACGTCAACGACAGTTAAGGCGTATTTGTATGTGTTTGACTGACGTCTGCGTGTTTTAATAGTATCGTGTGGTAAGAACAAAATGTCTGATTGATGAACTTCGTTGGGAGTGGTGGCATCAAAATGTGCGTACTGAATTTGTTTAGGTGGTGGTAGATAAATTTGCCATATTGCCTGTCGTGCTTACCACGCTGCAGCAACAGAACGTGTGACCTTTGCTTCTTCAGCAAGTTTACTAATCGCTGCTCTACCCCTCCAATATCCTCTAGGGCTAAAATAAATCGATTCCATTATGATAGTTATCCATGATTAATTACCAGGCCCTAGCATTAATTTACGTTTCATCGCAGATTTTACTAGGAAGCTAGCAAGTTTTTCTCTGAGAGATTTATGGAATTTAACAAGTAAATCAACTTAACATCTGCAATATGTCGTTGTTGTAAATCTTTATTTTTATACGCGACATCATGAACGTGGTATGCTTGATCAATCGCATTTATTGGATACTCTTCAGGTCTTGGTTGGTCTCGTACGTCAAGTCGGATATCAAGTCAGGTTCCAGGACCACAATAATTGTATCCAGTAGGATGATTTTCTCCTGGGTATTTAGCCCATGGAGTCCCTGTTAATTTTCCCAGCGAAGCAGCAATATCACCACCACTGACATCCTTCAGACGAGACGAAATAAATCTGTATTTGTTTATACCACGTTCTACACACTTGGCTGTGAGTGCACGCTTTTGACTTTTTGTTATTATTGTTGATAATCCACTGGTAGGGATGGATGTTCAGCATCGAACACAATATCAATTCATATTATTTATTATATTTGTACAGCATGGATGTCATTGCCTTCTAAGCTATTCGAAAGCAAGAGCCACTCAAGAATCATGCAGCACTACCAAATTCTATCAGAGCAATTATAATAGGTCCATATGGGTCTGGTAAGACACAATTGCTGCTTAATCTGATAATGAGATGGCTAAAGTGGGATAAGTTGTATTTAGTGGCACCATCCGTAAATGATCAGCGATGCTAAGATATGCTTAAGTATTTTAATGAAGAAGTGAAGTCGTTGGATGAAGATGAGGATGATAATGATATTGATGAAGCTCCATCTGTGGGTGATCTCGATGGACGTATTAATAATCTCGTAATATATGATGATGTGATGTTGGACAAAAAATCAAATCCAGCTCGGATATTTTCCAGAGGCAGACACAAAAACACAGGTGTTATATATGTCACTCAGCGGTATACATAAATACCTAAAGTGATCAGAGATAACTGTAATATTTTAGTTGCGTGTAATGCAGTCGATACACATACTCTGCGAAACATTCATCAGAGTTGGTGTTCAAGGGATATGGGTATAATTAAATTCAAAAACTTCTTTTCTAAAGCGCAAGCTTCCCCTCACGGATTTATCACGAGGAATTTATATTATCCTCGGTCGCGATATTGTGTAGGTCTCGATACAAGTTTTGATTGAGAAAAACAGCAGCAGGAAGGGCGACGACAAAGAGTGAGTGAGCGGGTGAATAAATGAACACGCCATAAAAAATAAAAACACAAAAGTAAAAACTAAAGCAACAAAAATTAAGCTAACCCAAATGGAATAGTTTCGGGTCTTTTGGAGATTTCGGTTTGAAGTTATTGACGTTTGTATTTTCATCTCCGTAAGAAGCTTTATTTTTCAACAATAACTCTCCTAAACAAGTTGTAGGATTCGCCCTTCCTGCTGCTGCCAATAACTTTGCTCAAATCCGTCAATAAACTCATTCTGAGAACGAAACACACACATGACCTCTGAGGTGGAAGTAGACAGTAAAAAGACGGCAGCATATGCCTTGTTTTCTGTTATCGGACCTAAACGACTAATTAGGCAAGCATAATAAAGAACAATCTAGAACCATTGAAATCATTTGTTTCATATATACAATTCCAGCGATCTCCACAGTCTTTCTCTCCAACGTAATGGCCAACAAAAATATCCCGGTTACGCGCAGCTTGAGGATATAAGAAAACTAGTTGACTGAGAATTTCTTTCATGTATAAAGATCGTAGAAAATATAAATACGCTCTTATTGTGCAGTCTACATTTAAATTAGAACTTAAACTTAACCTTTAGAATCATTTGGCTCAAAAATGAGCGACAGAGAGAAACGGAGAGAAAGTGTTTGGTTTTCTTCGATAAATAACGCTTAGTCTAATTAGACACGCACTTTGTCAAAGTACATTGTTTAACTGAAACGCTAACACCCTAGAGTGATGTTGTCGACCTACTCTTAACAGCTGAATCAACTAGTGATGTGTTTTGCGACTCAGCAACTCAAACAGATTAATTAATCATAAATTAAAGTACGTTGCCCCAATACACAACCTATGACAAGCCAAGTAAAACTGACAGATTCTATCGGGATATATAATCACTATCTTTCTTTTACATGATGTGCAGGAAAATGGTAGTACTTAGCCAAAGAAGCTTATTGACTTTGATATTCTTTGATTTAGCATTACGAAATTAAATTTGTTTGGACTGTTGAATATTATTGTGCATACAATGTTAAAATATATTCAGCTATACAACACAAATCAGTGGATCCATTCACACCATCTTTATAGCCCATAAACGCTGTTTAATTCTATGAAGGTAGGCAAAATAGTTTGCCGAAAAGTACACATCTGTCATGTCCGAAACATGACGCTCATTACAATAGTAGATTTTGCTTCTGTGGAACGTTGAACAAGTGTTAAATGTAAAAAGGGAGGAAAATGGTGGATATCATCAAAACATATGGCATGGTGTTTCATTCTAAACAAACACACATTACTTTCTGGGAGAAAGTAACGGCGATCATGTCAGAAATAATGTCAATATATAGTTCTTACAGGTTAAATTGGAGGGTGATATGTTTGCAGTTTAACTGTAAGGAACGAAAGAGGCTCTAATCATTGTTTATTGTGACAGTGTAATTGATGCCGAATTGAAAGGCTAAGATAAATAAAATCATGAGATGGTAAGTTGCTTCTTTAACACGGGCAGGTATATGAATTTTTTATTTTTTTGCCAGTGGATCCAGATCAGTTAGTGCAACAATATTCTATGCTCGTCATGCATCATGTGGTACGATCATGATTAATACTATGAACCCTGTATCCATAAAGGGTACTAAAATGTGTCAACATCATGTAGGACTATATAAATGAGCACAGTTTGGGATAGGGTGTTCTAATGGAAAAGATGCAGTCAAGAAAGTTGCAATCAATGCTTATATATCGTTGCTTTGCACAGATTATGATAATCTAATTGTTTGGATCAGAATTTCTCATTTAAAGTCAATCTGATTCCATGCCCGTACCCCCAACCAACCGCCCTAGGTTTTGTACGCCGGGTTGTATATTAAATCCTTATTTTATTTGTGTACTTGCTTGCAAACGAACAAGCTTAAGAAAATCATCATTTGAAATTACATCATCCTAATGTACTGCAATAAAGGACATTGCTGATTCATTCATTGCTAATACTCTACGACTGTGGACAATACCTTTCAAGCTGTGTTAAGTGTGTTACACACGTTTTATTTTATTTTATTCGTCACAGTCAAATGATTCTTTTAATGACCTTCAAACAAAATAAAATGCCACGTATGAAAAATCAACACTTTTATAATATAAACTGTCTACACAGAATGGGTACTAAAATGTTTCTACGTCATGAAGGACTCGATAAATGGGACCTGTTTAGGGCTTTTGGGCTATGTTATTATCACAGTGCAAAACTTGCAATGTTGCATATAAAATAGCTGATTTCGATGAAACGATGTATTCAAAAATGTTGCAATGCTGCTTTCGTATTTCTTTGCACAGATTTTGTTTATTTCAATCTTTCTGATCAAGATTTCTCTGTTTAAAACAGTCTGACAATCGGATCCCCTACCCGTATTTCCATCCACCCGCACTACGTTTTGTACGCCGTATATTAAATCCTTGTTATATGTATGTGCTTATTTATTTAACTAACAAGCTAAAGATAAACCGTATTTGAAATGACACCCTCCTAATGTACTAGCAAGAAAAGGACATTCCTGCTTTACCTGTCGTTAAGCTTGCTAATATGGAACAACTTCCCACCTGGTGCACCGCTCCGGTGGCCTCCTGGTTAGAGCGTCCGCCTCGGATGCGGGAGGTCGCGGGTTCGAACCCCGGCCGAGTCATACCAAAGGCTTACAAAAATGGTACTAACAGCTGCCTCGCTTGAGGCTCAGCATTAAGAGGTTAATGTTTGGACTGGCTGGCCTGGTGTCAAGATAATGTGATGGGGTGGAACATTATGCTCCATGTCTGAGGCATGATGCCCCAGTGCTAGATATCACTCGAAACTGTCCCACTGCAGACATCGCAGCAATATGACTGAAAAATTGTTAAAGCTACGTTTAAAATCTAAATCACACACACACACACACACGCACGCACACACACACACACACACACACACACACACACACACACACACACACACACACACACACACACACACACAACTTCCCACCTGGTGAACCCTCAGGCTATTGCCCGTACATAAATAGTGACGTCATCGGGTGAGCTGTTTAAGGAGTTGAATGTGTTACTCAATTTTTATTTTATTTTGTTCTTTACAATCAAATAATCCTTTTAATAAACATCAAGTTGAATAAACTGCCACTGCCACATACGAATCAACACACCCAGTTAGTTATTTAAATGTGACGTCATCGGCTGAGATGTGTTAAGCGATAAGTGCCTAACCCAAATATTATAATGCATTCAAATTCAATACCGTCAACCCTTTCGTGAAATGACTGTCGTGAGCAATAATAAAACCACACATATAAATGACAATAACTATGCTTGAAACTCGATAAGAGAAGAATGTTAACGTGAATTTAGTCGATGAAAGCCAAAGTTTATATCAGCAAGTTGTACGACTATTAAGAAGCAATATTGTTAATATACAATAGATCTTAGGAGTGCGTCTGAGGACTCTTTGCCTCTAAACGTCATGTGATTATACTAAACGAGATCTTTATAATAGATGCAAAGAGAATATGTACCTTTAGAGAGTATATATACCAGTGAAGTAGAAACATTTAATGTAATGAGTGGCGAAGACACGAGCAACAATACAAAATGTTTCCACTTCAAGACTGAAATATTTTGTTTTACCTGCTCGAAAACGTAGAATTTCTTTTCCAAATATCTGTTTTAGGCCAAACCTTCATTTGAATTGATTTTTCTCCATTCCCGTCAATGTGATTGACGGCTTCATTACTATATCGATTAAGAGGAAGTTCCGAACTTTTACAATACTTTTAGAACAGCGACTTTTTACAAATTTATATTGTATATGTAATGAGTTCAGATTGTGCATTTTGTTAAATTATTTGATGTTTATGTATGAAGATGAAGATTTTGTTTCGATAGCACATTTCTTGCGCGGATTGATACAGTCAATCTTTGGAATGATGATAATAATGAAACATGATAGAAAGATTGTTTTAGTTGGAACATTTCTCACGCGGATGTATACAGTCAATCTTTGCTGGAATGCTGGTGATAATGAAACATGATAGAAAGATTGTTTTCTTTGGAACATATCTTGCGCGGATGGATACAGTCAATCTTTGCTGGAATGCTGGTAATAATGAAACATAATAGAAAGATTGTTTTCGTTGGAACATATCTTGCGCGGATGGATACAGTCAATCTTTGCTGGAATGCTGGTAATAATGAAACATGATAGAAAGATCAACAAATATCAAAGATTAGCATCATTAAACATCAGATTATAATGTCTTTTATGTCTTCATTCATCAGACTTAAATATTTTTGTGTGTTGGCAAGCTTGCAGTCAATGTCGGTAACAGACGCCGCGAAAAAGTCGATTGTCGGTTTGCAATCAACACTAATCAATGCTCGAGTTCTCCATCATTTTCAGACTTGATGATTGATGACATTTAAAACTCCTACTAAAACAATTGTATTCCGATAGATACGATTATCTTATAATTAATAGTGTTTTTCGTACAAATGTGTTCCGTTTATCTTTGGACGTAAAGTGTACATGATACTGTATGGGTGACAGAATATTGAATAGCAACAGTTCCCGTAAGTTCAGCCACTGGCATGATTCATGTGGAAAATCAATTATAAAAGAAAATAATACATAAAGTCTGCTATTTATTGTTTAGGGTCATTTCTAGTTATTTTTTATTGCACTTTCTCATTTATTACATAAATGTATAACATACGGTCCACAGTCTTGACATACATTTTAATATCGTCCTGATGGGGGAGGGACTCAGAGAACATGGAATGGGATGAAAAAATCCCTAACTGTGTAAATGCGGACCTGAATAATATGTGCAAGAGAAGATAGTAGTCCTAAATGAAATGATAGTAGTCCTAAATGAAATGATAGTAGTCCTAAATGAAATGATAGTAGTCCTAAATGAAAACGTGACGTAGTTCCAACTTTGATATTGCCACTCTGCAGATAAAAGTGGTGTCGTCACTATGAAGATATAACTTGTATGTTCAGATGTGTAAATACTGGACTAAAATTATACTTATACCGACAAGCAGATTTCCATTACAAACTGTCGATATCCATAACAAATTGTCGATATCCATAACAGTGTTATATTATGTTAAGAAATAAACCTGGATGATGCTGGCAAAAGCAATTGGGCAGTAACATTAATAATGTTTTGCTTTTAAAGGTTTTGAATATGCACGGATAGCATAATAAACTGGTGCCAGAAACACGTTTCTAACTGTGACCAAACAAGCTCTATTTGATTCCTCAATAGAGATCTGGTCAAGTAAAATATGCAGTTCTAAAAACTAGCAAAACGAAAATTAAAAAAAAAAAAAACATGTTTCTTAAAGACAATACAAATCGTTACTGGAAATTGAGAACTAATTTACATTATATATACCTAACTGTGCAAATACAGGCCTGAATAATATGCAACAGAGTAGATAGTAGTGCTAATTGGAAACAATGTAGTTCCAACATTGAAACTGTCACACTGCAGATAAAAGTGGTGTCGCCACTATGACGATATAAATTGTATGTTCAGATGTGTAAATACTGGACTAAAATTATACTTTATCCGACAAGCTATGTTATGTTTAAAAAATGATTGGACGATGCTGATGCAAACAATGGGGTAGTAACATTAATATTGTTTTGTTTGTAATGGCTTTAGATATGCACAGCTAGCGCAACAAACTGGTTACAGAAACACTTTTCTCAACTGATCAAACAAGCTCTATTTGATCCCTCATTACAGATCTGGTCAGGTGAAATAGACAGTTCTAACAAACAAATAAAAAACAAAAACAAAAACGTCTTTCTTATAGTCAGTATAAATCGCTATTGGAAACTGAGAACTAATTAACATCATATATACCTTTTATTTTCGATAAACATTTTCATCTTTTCGATGTTCTAAATATGAATTAATGATGGAACCAGGAAGACACACTAGAATTGAAAGCAATAAAGAAGTTTGCAAAGTACTTCTTCAAGAAAATTGAAAACAGTAATTGTGATAATATGTTCGGTTTGCATGCAAACTGAATAAATTATCATAATTACTGTATTGTTTTCTAATCAATCCTGAGATTCATATATTGGATTATTGCTTTCTATATGTATGGAACCGTTTGTTCAAAACAAATGAGATATATTTTGTAGAGTGCATGTATTAGAGAATTTCCTTTGTGAAGGAGATGTGAATCTTTGTCAGAGTGCATTAACCTGTATATTATCGGTCTCTCATACTCCCATTCTTAAATATCGGACATATTACTATTTTTAGCCACTCCGTTGGGAATTCCTCCGTCTCAAAGATAATATTAAAGGACACAATGAAATAATGCACAGTAAAGTCAACTGTAACAAATAGCTGGAATCTTGTCGGGACCCGAAATTTTATTTTTCAAAGAGCGAACGCTATCAATTATTTCCTGTTTAATTGTTATCGATTTATTCAATTCGAAGCTATCGTTCTCATTTGTTGCAATACCATCCTCGTCATCAATAATTTAAACTCCGGTAGATATTAATAAGGATCCAAAGTAATAAACCAGTCAATTTTTGTTACTTTAGATTCATTTACATTTACCTTATTTTCCCTTTAACACTTGCCAGAAATTTTAGGGGTACTTATTGTTTTACCGAATTTGTCTCTCGTTTTCGTTTTATATGTTTATGTCTTATTCACTTCGTACAATGTTTTGAAATGAGCTTCTGCTTAGAAAATATGCGCCTAGATGAATACATTTGTTTATTAATCGTGATCTTTTAAATTTTCTCTGTTTAGCATTATAGCAGTCTTGATTCCACCATGCTGATTGTTGACTCCGCGGTAAAATTTGGAACGTCGATGTCTGGATTTCAACACAGAATTTCCTTATATAAATACCCACACGTTTTGATTGAATCGTTAATATTTAAATGTAGTAAACTGGTTACATACTGGATATGTTCAATCAATATCTCCTCTAAAGGTTCGAGAAAAGATTCCCTGCACGTGTCTTTCAATCTAAAAAAAATGCCTATCATTATCGTAGTCGTCGTGCTCAAAGTCATCGCGAACTCCACCGTCGCTGACATAATCACTTGTAATCCGATCAATTCTACTGCAATACTTTAATTTATCAGCAATGTTCAGGGTACAATAGATCGGAAAATGGGAGGATTCGTCTCTGTCATCAATGTCCAAGTTTGATATAAAGGGAAACAACTCCTTAGATGCAGCAACATTATCCACTATGCTGAAGCCAATTAATGATAAATTCAAGTACCTTGCCCCAATACACAACACAATGACAGGCCGATAGGATCCAAAGTGTTATGAAAAATGGATACTTTTGTTTTAAACTTGATTTGTAAAGCAGTATAAATAACTTCTAAAACCTGGAATTCGCTTTTGTGCTCTTAGACTCTAATGCGTTAATTTTCATGCATACCACTACTTTCAACCAAACAATAGGCTGTTAA
>JAECUM010054638.1:0-22094 GCA_016617855.1 Megalonaias nervosa
CTCTTTGATGGACTCTAGTTAATTGAAGAGAGAATTATGCTTTGTCTCAGTGTTTCTCCCATATTATTTACAATGGTGATAAGAATAAATGATTTCATGTTGTTACTATAATTGTCTAGTGCATATATTTTGTAATGGCTGGGTTTGTGATTAGGCTTTCGTCTACAAAATGCATTAGTGGCTGCACAATTTCTCTGGACTCTGTATGTATTTTACCTTTTCAGTGATTTTATGGGAAGTCATTCTGTTCATGGTTCACTTTCTTTATTAAAGTAATATTTGGAATGCAGTTGCCATTGCCTTCTATAGGAAAGTTTAGATTCTGTTCTGGTTAGGTGGGGTTGAAAATTGCAAATTTGACAGATTTTAATGCAATGTTCTGGGGTGGAATTTGGCAAGAATCTATAAAGGTGGTAATCCAGAAAGGATTAGATTTACAGTGCCAATTTTTTTCCTTATGTTGCTTCTCCATTCTTTGATGAGCTTGAACGTCTTTACTTGTTGATGGTTATGGACTTTTATTTGATAGTGGCTTCAAAGCCGAGAGGGAACATCCATGATGCCAGCCATAGCTGAAAACTTAAGCATTATCAAAATAAAAAAATCATGAAAATCTTGTTATAGCTACTTCCTTTGAAAAGATGGTTGTATTGAAATGGGTTTTCAGCTGAAAGATTTCTTAATATGTGTAGTTGGTCATAAATAAATATAACAGCGATGAATTGTGGCATCAGAAAATCTTGTTACCCTGTTGAAGGGATGGTCTTATCGACACGAGGCTTTCGCTGAAGGACTACTTATGATATCTTGTTCATCCTAAATACAAATAATGATCATTAGAGCTCCAGTATAATGGCCATAGTGGCTATCTTGACAATTTCAGTATCACTACTCATCATATCAATATGGATTTTTATACTAAGATGCTTATTACCATATGAGTTAGGTGTAAATGCAAATGAGGCCAACATGATCTAAAAAAATTTGAAAACCTCATAACGGCTACTTTTCCAAGAACATGGTTGTATAAAAATTTTAAAAAAACCCAACAGAAATACTTCTTTCCTACAATATATAGATGTCCTATATTAAATGATACTCATCCAATCCCCTGAAATCCTTTTTTTTCATGGATATCTCTTCTGAATATCAACATGGGTTTTTCACTACAACAGGGTAGCTTTATGCAACTGCTTCTGAATTAAAATGCTGCTCATCTGACCTCCAACAGGGCACCATAGAGGCCATCTTGAAAATTTTGTTATTACTATTCCTTTTGCATGAATGGTGGCCTTGACAAGGAGTTTTCACAAAAACACTTCTTGCAATATTTAATTGGCTCTGTATGAAATGTTTGCAGGTCTGACCAGCAAAATATCAGAACTTTTTTGGAGGAATAATTTGTAAACAAGACCTGATTTTCTGTGGGGCAAAGTCAAAGGTTATATTGCTGCATTTATCTTTGTTCAGCTTATACGCATGGTGACTTCTTCATATACAAGTGACTTTTGACTAGACTTTGAATTTAGTTGCATTCAGGAACAAGTTCATAGTCAATACTCTGATGTCAAATTTTATCTGTACTGGCTTGTAGCATAAATGAAGTATGGATGGATTTTTATCAAATGCAGTTTTCAGATATATCTGATACCTTAGAGGATGCCACTTAAGTAAATTCTTTATCTGGAAGGTCAGAATATTATAGATTTAACATATAACATAGCATGTGAGTATATCTTGACATTGTCTGAGACAAGTTTAATGATCTTCTATCCATGGCATCATGTTCAAGATCAAAGGTAATGTAGTATGCACTGCACTAACAGCAGTCTTGTGAAGTGTAGCAAAATATTTTTGTTATCAAATATGGTATGTTGGAGTTTCGCACGAAAACCAGTAACGGTTTCAGTACTCAAAAGGTAAAATAAAAAATTAAAAAATCATAAGATGATATAAAGTGACATAAAATGTACTTGTCATCAATTCCTGGAAATTTGTTTTGACAAGTAAAGTGTTAGTCTCATCTAGGAACTTTTTTTATTGTTTACAAATTTTACATGGTGACCCTGCAGCCCCTTCTTGATTCCATTCTTGTTTATGTATTCTTCCTTGTAGATAGAATCACAACTAAATAGTTAACAAGCTTATGAAAATTACATTAAGAAACTGATTGACTTTGATTATTTAAATATAGATATTTTTATGTGAGATATAGGTGATTTAAGTATTAAAGGTAATTTTGTTATAAAAATCCAATTGACTTTGCATATTTGTTTTCATATTGCATCACATGCTCACTGGCGTTGTTGCCATTGGAGAAAGAATCAGGCTATTAGAATGTTTTCTTCTCATGACACTTCTCAGTTATTTTATTTTGTTATTCATTGTGTTAAGGTTTTTCTCTTAGTTTAGAAGAGTTTGTGTAGCATACCATATCTAACATTAAGTACAAAATATTTATGTTAGAATCTCCTTCAAAATAGAGGGTCCTGGTAAAGTTGATATTTCAGATATTTCTCTTCAAAAGACACCAACATAAAATTTTTTTCAAAATTTTCATTGTTCCAGAGGGAAACAAAAAATCTGCAGTACAGAACTCAATGCTGTATTTGTAGTTTTACCTGATTTAATTGACAGTGCATAATCAGATTGTTATATGTAAAAGCCAATTCTATTTTCTGGAAAGATTAAATATAAAACTACATTTTACATTAACAGATTTTTAAGATTTTGGTTTCTGAGTTATCACCTATGAGAGAGAGAATGAATTCATATTTTGTTGTTCTTGTTTAACATGTTGCATATGTAATTTAATCTTGACAATTTAATGTCATAGTTATTTCAACTGACAGAATCATTTGGAAAATAATCAGAAATAGACAAAACAAGGAAAAATAAGTATTCTGTGCCCCGAAAACTGTAAGTTAGAATTATTATGAGGATTCAGATTTTTAAGGTTTAGTAGATGTAATTTACAAGCAAACACTGAGACTTTGTTGCATGTTTCTTTATATTATTTAAATTACATGTACTGTAAATTGCTTATTCTTTTACTCTTGTTATGTATATGTATATATGTAGTTTAATTGTTAGTTTTAAATTTTTTTATGTTATTTTATTTCATTACATGTTATTGTAATGATAACTTTGTCTACTGGATTTGATAATTTTTTTTTAGAAATTCAGTTCAGTTCTGTTTGACCTGATAAACAACCAGTAGTTGAAACATTGTATCTAGTTTATTGACCTTTGTTCAGAATCAGATAGAGTTCTAGCAAACAACTTTTTAAAAAAATTTTTTTTATTCATTCTAAGAGTCAGATTCATTCAGTGGAATCAAGACCTTACCTAGAGTACATGATAATTAGCATGTAAAAAATATTCTGTGTCATTCTAGGAGGTGGCCATATGACCCTCAAACGGGAATCTGTTTTGCGTCTTAACTTTCTGTATAACCGTTTTCTTGAGAAGAACTAGCCAGTTGGGCCTTAAATCTTCAACATTTAAAGGGGTCTTGTTGTGACCAGTTTGAGTTGGATTTTTATTTTATGGAATTAGTGATTCTTTCCCTGGAAAATACTAGTGCTCATACAGAAATTCTTGGACAAGGAAATTTATCGAAATTTATTCAGAAATTCTAAACTGGAATATTATTTTCTGTGATTCAACAAGGAACTGTTGACACGGCAACGCTTTGAAGGTCACGACATACATCATCGCCCTCCATTTTGATTTCATCAGGACTTGAACACAGATTCGTTTAGGACTTTTCATTGATTGGACTTCTATTTTTTAATTCTTGGATTATTTTTGGATTTGATTTGTAAACCGTAAGTCCTTTTTCTCATTTTTACCTTGTTTTTCTAGGGAAATAAATTATTTGTTAAATTTTACAAAGCTTGTTGTCTTCACTCTTTTTTTGTTACTTTTGTACAAGCCTAGACACATAACACACTGTAGCTGCCATGCATTATATTGTCGAAAGCCATCTTTAAAATCTTGTTCTCTACTGTATATTTCTGCTTAACAGATGTATTGACATGGTGTTTTCACCAGAAGACTTCTTATGATATCTGTTTGGTCCTAATGAAAACGGTGCCATTTGGAAAAACCAATATGGCTGCTACTGCTGCCATCTTTAGAATCTTGTTATAGCTACTCCTCCTGAATGGATACTCATATCAATATGGGGTCGTTTTTTAAAGACATGTTTTGATATTTGGTTGGTTCTGAATGAAAATGATATTGCATAGGCATCCAATATGAACACCACAGTGGCGATCTTGAAAATTTTGTTACCACTACTTGTCCTGACGTATTTTTACTGAAAGACATCTTGTTATGTCTAGTTAGTCATAAATGAAAATGGTGCCAATCTGACTTTCAATATAGCCACCATGGTGGCTGTCTGGAAAATCTTATTATTGCTACTTCTTCTAGATGGCTAGTAATATTGACATTGTGCTTTCACCAGATAGCTTCTTATGATGTCTAGTTGATCCTACATGGAAATAGTTCATTTCTGATATTCAGTATGGACACTATAGCAGCCATCTTGAAAATCCTGTTATTGTTACTTTTCCAAAACAGAAAAGTAATATGAAAATGGGGTTTTCACCAAATGACCTCTTATAATGTCTTCTAGATCCTAAATTGAAATGATGCTGATCTATGTCCAATATGGCTACCATGGTGTCGATCTTGAAAATCTTCTTAATTGCTACTCTTTAATGGAAAACAAATTTGACATGGGATTTTCATTGGAACAGTTCTTCTGGTATCAAGTGGTCATAAATAAATATGATGCAGATTGACCCTAATTATGAGCATCATGTCCACCTTGAAAAAATTGTTATCTCTACTTCTCTTGTAAGGCTATATTAACATGGGGTTTTCACCAATAGACTTCTTATGATACCTAGTTGGTCCTCAATGAAAATGTTGCCAATTGTAATTCCAATATGGCTACCATAATAGCTGTCTTTAAAATCTTGTTGTTGCTCATCTTCTTGAATAGATGGTCTTATTGACATGGAGTTTTTACCAAAAGACTTCAATGATGTCTACTTTGTTGTAAATGAAACTGGTGCCAATTTGACAACCAATATGTGCACCAGTCAGCAGCTAATTTGAAAATGTTATCCCTGAAAAATATCAGAGATGGTTTGAACGCTCAGCATTTGAAAGGAAGAAATTATCTTAAATTCGAAGAAGTTCTTTTCATCCAGTAGAGCATCAGTCCCTTCAAGTGACTCTCATTATGTGATATCACCTTAATCATGATGTTGGTTCATTTCAACAGACCATTCTGAAATTTGTTGTTAGCCCTTTTCACACTCAGAATCATTTCTAATGGATAGAAAGTTATAAAATTATACGTATTTACTACGGTATGCAAAAGTGAGATAAATTTCAAATTTGAGCAAAATCAGTGCAATTTTTTAGTTATTACAGCAGGATATTGCTATAAATTTTCTGTCTCGTAATTTACTTTCTAGGAACCATTCCCACATGTTGTCTCACTTTATATAACTACTCACACTGGCTTTAGTTATTGTTATCCTTTTGGTTATAGGTAATGTAATAAGCTACTGTTAAATAAAGTTGCCCACTTTAGGTAAGGTTGATTGACAGCGTATGAAAGATCTACTATTTTTATTGCTGAATGGGATCTATGACCATATTCATGTTAGATGTGGAATTTAATTTCTTTATGGATACTTTCTGCAAGTTTTACATTATATGGGAAACTGAAGTAAGATGTTGTGGCAAAAAAGGGAACATTCCTCCATTTTAGGTCTGGTATTTTATTGAATATTGCAGTATCTTGACACACAAATATATCATTATACAACACAATGGTTAATGTTGCCAATTAATCCAGTTCTGCAAGTCTTCCAAATGTTTGTCAGGTTATTGGAGGAAAGTGTATTTTCCCCAGGTGATTCACTTTGCTTGTTTGTTTTGTGGTACTACAACAATATATTTTAATTTTGATGTTGAGTCACATATTTATCCTTTTTGTTTCAGGAATCTTTTGTGAAGCAGTACCTGAACTGTACTAAAACAGATTTTGGATCCTATGGTTTCTTGACCAGCTTTGATGTGAAATTGAACAGCACAGCCATTTTCACTGCTTTTGACACAATATTGGGAAAGATCGCTGGTAGACATCTGGCAGGAGGATACACTGAGCTTTTGGCTGGAACAGACAAGGGCGATATCAAGAAGGTGGGCTGATTACATTGATATCTCTTCTATTAAATTAAAACTTCTCTCTGTTTAGATTGTTCTGTCTCTAAAGGAATGTCTGGATAGGTTAGTAAAGTTAGTCTTTTCATCATTATGTTCCTTTCAGCAGTTTTGTCTTTGAAAAATGAATTAGGCAGTATCATTTTTAAAAATCAACAAACAAAATGTCTTTTTGTTTTGTTGCGATCATCATAATGCTATTGGACTCTGTTACTGTGGTGATGGCTACTGACATAAGATTTCAAATGCATGCCCTCTGACTATTCTGCATAGTCCAACAACTTTACATTGACTGGAAAGTGTAGGGGCTCATTGGCTGACTTTTTTTTATATATCAAAATTGATCAGTATTCCAAGAATAGGTGCCATATGAATAATCAGTAATGTTTGTCTATATGGGTTAGCTTGCTCCCATGTTAAATTAATGTGAGCTAAGCAGTATGTGAAAACAATTTATTTTATAAGTAGTACTGATATAAAAACATAGAGTAATTTTCATAAAGTATTTGATACTTTGGTTTTTGTCTACAGAGATAGATGATAAGTGCTGTATGTTTAACATTCATTTAAGCTATCACCAGTCTATAATTTATACCTGTGGGCCAAAGCCAACATTTCCAAGTGAAACACCATTTTCTTAATTCAGTGTACACTGTAGAGTCAGTGATTCTGTTTCAGCTAAGATTTCTCTTTAAGAATGGTTAGTCAGCTTGAGAGGAGCTTAATGACAAATTCTGTAAATATTTCAAATCTACTGCTATACATTATTATTTTTGTAATACCTGTATATCAAGTCTTTGGGTAGCAATGTGCAGCAAATCATGCTTGAGTCAAATTCAAATGGTGGTCTTTCTTATACCATGGAATTATGCATTTCTGTAAATTTTAGAAATCATTTGTATGATACTGTGATTTAGATATAAAATTTTGAAGTATTGGCATACCAAATAGATCAGTGAAAGGGCTATCTGAATCTCTTACTCTATTTATTTTTTCTTAGAGTGGATTGTTAGAAAAAGCTATTGACCACTGTTGGGATATATTCACCTTTTGTAAATTTAGTCACATGCTTCCATTGGAGATGTATATGAACCTATCTTTTTCTATACATATCAATCTACACACATAGTTTTCACGGTACATTGATATTTGCAGTGAATCTGGAAAAGACACAACAGCTTGTCAGCAAAAACATGATTCTGTACTTGTAAAATCATATAATATTTTAAAACACTATGTCTATGATTTGTGTAGTGTTTTATCATGTAGTATAAACATTTCTTTGTAAAACAGAGTCAGCTGCATTGAATCATCAGCATCTCTACCTTCTTTTATGAATTAGAAATGCTTGAATGAAGGAGGAAACTATGCATTTAGAAAAGAGTAGCAAATTGCTGCAAATTGAAAGAGATTTGATTATCTGCTTTATCTTATTTCCTTAAATCAGCTTAGATTTTGAAAGACTATTGGCTATAGTGCTTAAGTAAAGAATTCTAAAATTAAATAATTTCTGGTTTGGTTCAGTGCATTCATTTAAATTATAGCCTGAGAAATAGGTGTTTCTCAAAAGCATTTTATTCTACAGCATTACAGTGGGCAGATAAACCATTTTCACAGAGAGGCTTTGGATGGGAAATACTGGCATAATTGGCACTTTTGGCAAATTAAAGGTTTACAAATTAGGCATTTAAAAATTTTGAGCATTTTGTATTATTTCCAAAAGTCTGACTTCATGTTTGATATTTCTTCTAGAAATGACTAATGGAATTTGGAATTCCTGTTTATATGCATATATTGTCTTTTCTGATTAAATTTGATGCATCTCTAGCAATTTTGACACATTTCAGTCTATCACACAGCTTTTGTGTATTGTACATTTTATTTTTGATAGTGTACAAGCTTATGTAGGATCAATTACTTACACACTACTTGACCCATGCCGTCTAATTTGCTGTGTTTGTTTACATGCATATATATCAACAGGCAAAATTGGCCTGCTGGTCTTATGTTGGCCAATTTCATTGCAGACTGGGGTAAAAACTTAGTAGCCAGTCCATCTGGCCAGTTGGATTTTTAGGTATATCAAGTAAATTTAATCTACAAATTTTATATTCTTATGCTGTTAAAAGAAATATTGAAAAACCAAGTAAAAAATAAATACATGTAATTGTGAATTGTTTGGTATGACTCTTTAGTAATATGAGAAGATAATTAAATTGCATTTAATCTGCATGCACTAGATTCTTGTAACTCCAAATAAAGACTTTGTGATGTCTGATGACACATGCTATTTCGATTCCCAATGTCAACATGTGGAGGTATTTGGATACCTGGAAGTCACCAGAGGTTAAAAAGCAAAACACAGCCAAGGAAAAAATGAACAATTCAAAAGGAATATGATACTGTGAAATAAAAATGATAGTTGGGTTAGAGAATTCACTTGGAATATGGAAACAGGATTCATGCTAAGACCATGACAATACTGTTATAGTTTGTTCAGTTCAGCATCACAAATGATATCCAAGACTACAGCTCTGTGATTTTTCATTAAGCATCGCCAAATGTAGCTAAGTTACTGAATTTACTTTGTGCACTAATGTTGTTGTTGTTGTTTGGGGGTTTAATGCCATTCCTCACTGCAAGGCAGGATGTACATGGCAGCCAGTATAATTGATGGAGGAAGAACCTGGGAAAACTCTGGTAAGAACCACTGACCCAAGGGAAGCTACTGGCAACTATCTCACATATGCACATGCCTGAAACTCGAACCTACACAGAACAGCGGTGAGATGGTAGAGAACGGTGAAGGTGAGTACTTTAGACCACTTGGACACCCAGGCCCCTTGCACAAATGATTTCAACACCATGTGTATCAATATATAGAACAATACTATGCATTCAGCATATTCTGAAATAGAGTAATTGGTGTACAAGTAATCAACCACGCTGCACCTGATATTAATGAAAAGTTCAGGTGTTTGATACAGGACAAAACATGGCCAACTCAATAGACAAATTACAATAAATACAAATGTAAATTAGTTTAAAGAAAACTAGATGATGCAGTTAGGTACATTTATCTACATTTCAAGATGCTGAGATGAAAATTCTCAGAGCTACAGCAATGGCCCAGTTATCATTCATGATGCCTTGTTGAATGAAGTACATGTATATCTATTTTGCCGCATTCTGCTGATGTGGACATTTGATCCAGTTCCAGCAATCAACTGCTGAAACTCATCTTTCTGCAGACCTAATTTCACGAGCAGCTCCAGGTTGGATGCTAGAGATGCATATTTGGAGGTCCAGGGTTGAGTTCTGATACTTGTCTGCATCCAATATTTGCATGTCTTGTTTTAATATTTCTTAGACATATTGAACAAAATAAAAGGAATAGCTCTTGTAGACATGTGTTCAAAGGGATATAACTCCAAAATTTACAGAATTTTTGAGACTATCAAAGATGGTGAACTACATCAACTGTTGTTTGAAAGCATAGACCTGCCCATGCAAATACGGTAATCATATTACTAAAGAAACTCCAGTTTGATTTGAAATGCCAACAAACTGACAGTGTTTGGAACCCTGCAGCAACAATCAGGTTAGAAATTATAAATTGTTGAATGACATTACCAAGTTTTGTGGATTTTTTATATCCATGATGTTGTTTGTTTTTAAAATAGATAGGGTAGTACAAACAGATGTGAAAGTGTGTGAAAACTATTTCAAACTAGTGCTTGTGGTGTTTTCCCTTGCAGCCATGTGTGGCTTTAATGTTTTTATTGCATGTTCTAACACATTTAATATTTTGTGGATATCATGGTACCTTGTGGCTTCCATAACAACAGGTGGAAAAACTTATTAAGAATATTTCTATTCTAGAACTGAAAATTTCAGGCAGGAAATTCCTTCCACCATTTTATAAAATGAGTGATATATTCTTAATATTGGAGGAATTTAATCAAGAAATAATGTCGGGGCTTAAATATGTGTAATTTTGGTACATTTGGTTCATTTTTCTGTGTAATTGTTGAGAAATTACAGTGACTAATGCAATGAAGTATTTTAGGAAAGACCCTGCTTAAGTTGTGTTCTCAGATTGCTAGTTATTGTCATATTAAAAAGAAACAGGTATGTAGCATAATATACTTACATGTAAAAGGCAGTTACTAGTAATTTCACCATTAATTGAGTGGATGCAGTTCTGTGCAAATTCTGTATTCTATCCTCCTGAAGTTTAGTGTTTAGTTTTAATTTGTGATAGAGAACTTTTACTCAATATGTTATTGGGACATAAGGAGTACTCTTGCTAATCTTGAAAATAGATGGAGACATATTTCTTACAATAAACATATCGTATTGGTTCTACATTATTTATAGAAACAACTTCAGCAGCAACAACATTAGTAATGAGTAAAAACTTTAACTTTAAATTCAGATAAAGTTGTCTATATTAGTTAAATCAGTAGTTTCCAATTGTCATAAATCTTTGTCTCTGTGGATGCAAATGTTTGTGACATTCAAGCTTTCTCTCTCTTTCTTTCTACTTAGTGTCATAATTTTGTGTTTCTATGATTCAGATGGCTCTGTTTAACATCACTTCGGCTGTCCAATATGACATCTATAATGTGGACGGTGGTCAACCAGTTGAGGCCATTTACCTTGGTGGAAATGATGTGGACTACTTTCTCACTAGCACAAAGGTGACTATTTTCAATTCTTTGTTTATAAACAAAAAGTGGTTTTATTGAAATATCAACTAGAGGAATTGCAATAGCTTTGAAACTCATCTCTACACCACCACCCCAACCCCTATACTCAACCTTAAACAATGATGTAGCTGAGATAATGCAAAAATCTGTTACATATTTGAAGCATCATCCTGTAGTGGCTGCATCTATAAATTGGCTAGAAAATAATTGAAAATGTTACTCTTATAGAAAATTTATTTGTATCTTACCTTTAACCATTGCCCAGGGATCCAAGAGGCAGAAGCTAAGGTTGAATATGCTGTACATAATTACCTCCAGAACAACAATGTACAAAGTTTCATGAATTTCAACTCAGTGTTTGCAAAGTTATAATGGAGAGACCAATGGACAGACAGATGGAGGGTAGCTGTGCATCATAAGTCATGAAGATTTTGTATGCAGACACATTCAGCTGAACATGGTAAATGCTGATTCAAACAGTTTTTTTACTGAATGTCAAGTCAGATGTGATAGGTTTTTGATCATATTTCTGGAATTTAGAGTCTTTGCTTCAGCCAGCCATTTTTAATGTTGTGGCCACAGGTACCTTGTCTGAAAAAGTAGTACTAATTGAATGGCATTTTTGTACTATGTAGAGTAAAATATCAGGATTGATGGCAGCAGCTTGCAAGGTGGATTTTTGCCATCTTGAAATAGTGTCCCTATTCACTACCAGAAGAGTGGCATGGAAACTAACAAATTGTTTGGTTTCAGTATTCCTAATTAGAAGTGAAACGATACACTTTGTGTCACGTATCAATATGATTCATGACACCCAGGCTGTGATATGATACATATCGATGCACATATGAACTTGATGGTCTTCCATCTTTGGAAGGTAGGTGGTGCCCTTTCATGTATGTTGACATTCTGGTCCTATTTCCAGTATGTACACTACAGATACATATATAGTTATCACATATTTATATGCAGTTCTCGTTGATGAGAAGATATCAACAATACTTTCAAACAGACTACCTGTTGGTTGCAGTGAGCTTTATCCAATGTTTTAGGCCATTTAATGGTGGCTCCATTTTACTCCCTTTGTTTTGTACAACATGAATGATTTGAAAACAGCTTATTACCAATTTCATATCTCAGTTACATGTGGAAGACATTATGATGTTATCTTCAAAACAGAAGAAATAATACAGTTTCCTTGTATAATGAAAATATCATCTAGAACAAATTCGGTCATGGGAATAAGGTTGAATACCAACAAAATCTATCACATTTTACTTCCTGCAGATGCAAAAGACTGCTGCAGCCACAGGTATTTGTATTTGTTAGTGAAGAAGGAAAACTATTGACTACACTCAGTCTTATTCTAAAATTTTTTAAGCTTAAACAAAGTGATAAACTTGAGCAGCTTGAAATCTGCACCATAGCTCATTCTATGCTAATTTCATTAATTCCATCAGCACCTTTATTCACTGGTTAAATATCTCTGCATAAAAAGGAGAAATTCCATATTCATTTCCCATGTACAATTTAAGGAGAGATGATGACAGGATTTTATCTTAAGGGAGACCTCCCTCTTTATCAAAGAAAAAAGGAGGGGGAGGAAGAAACGGTCATAGGTCAATATTTATCTAAACTTCAATATATGTCTCTCTTCCTGCTCCACTTTCATATAGCTCTACTGAAATCAAATCTTTGACAGCTGTCACCTCTAGTTGTATAAGCATTAATCTGTTAATGATTTCTGAGCACCCTCTGCTCCTTCTCTTTGTATCAGTATTGTTCTTTGCTTCTTTAAGGGGCATATACATAGATAGCTTTGTCAGTTTGAATATGTTGGGAGACTGATCTTTGTGACTGTTATGTACAATTTTCCAGAGCTGACATATATTATCTTCTGGATACATCTGCTCCAAAATAGGATTTTTCACAAACATAAAACTTCCTTAGTTTGTTAAATCAGTAATGTGCTGACTACTATGCCAAATTTCTTATCTGTTCCATAATGCCGTATAATGGTATTTAGTCCATCAATGCTTGTGCAGACAGGTATTAAAATAAATATATTTACTTCTTAATTTCATTTTTTTATACTTATTTTATTTATCTTAACCCTGATATGGATAAATGTGTATGGTTTTGTAGCATATGATCCACTAAGCAAAATTGATTAATTAAAAAAAATGAAAATTGCTTTATACTTTTAAATTGTCTGTTTTTTGATTAGGCTCAGTATTCTGCCCATTGTACATTTAATTTCAGTTTCAAAATACCTCTGAAAGGGTTGTACTGTCTATTTTTTGTCCATCCATCATGTACATCTGACTCGTATTTAACATCATTTCATGCTCAAATTCACTCACTGGTATCTCCATTAACACTTTCCCAGCTCTAATAATCTGATATACTTTATAACTTTAAAGATTATTGTCATCATCACTATCATCAACCAGTATTTGCTGAACAAAATCATAATGAACCATGCCGGGAAGCAGACATTTTGGGTTTACTAGGTAGCCCATATTTTAAACTAGCATTTGTAAACTCTTTTATGAATGGTTTCAAACTACACCATAATGCTTATTCCTGGGCACGTTGTGCTAATCAAATTTTGTTTCACTGCCATTCATGTCATGCTTGAAGAACCCATGTGTGGAACAGCTGCTATCCAAAAAACAGATGTCACGACAAGAATGGTTAAATAAAGATTGTATACTTTGCCGAGCACATTTTCATATGTGGGACTTTCAGTGAATTTGCAGGAGTTCTCTTGTTTCACTGTTCTCCAAGCACGCGAATTTATAAATATTTTCATGATTCTCGCAATGGCACACCCAGACAGCATCTCTGCATAAGCACTTGACATATCTAATGACTTTCCTGCAAAGACTCTGTTACTCTTCCAATACTTCCTGTTTGTCACACAGAGAATTAGCAGCATTGATTTCTGATTGATGGTTATTGTTTAACCTGGACCAGAACAAGCAGTGACCACATATGATAATTCAGTGTAAGATATTTCACTGTGCAACAAACCAGTAGCATAGCTTTCAAATCGACCAAAGGAGTCAAGATACAATTCAAAGTAGAAACTTTGCATGAAAGTTGTTATTAAATGATGAGTAAAGTACTTCATTATACATGTGGAACACGTTTGGAATGTATATTGAACATACTTCTGGGTTAAGATAATTATCATGGAATGGGGGCCCAGATTACAAACCATGTCACTGTGCTAAATTGTAGACAGCGAATGGGTATTCTCAAATAGTCTTTTTCGTTTTTACTAATAAACATGAATGCCTGTGACTGCAAATGCTGTTTCAGATGGAGTATAATTTTACAGAATAACAAGGCAACTAATAATAATTATTCATGATTGCTGAAGACTAAAATAACATACATATGGTAAGTATTGTTTTGTATCAATTTTCCATCTCTTGTATTGATATTCCTATCGTTTCAGCAAAAGTATCAATGCATTGATATATGAATGAATCGATTTACCATTATTCCTAATACTGTTTGCTGTATCTTCTGATTGGGTTGATAAACTAGAAATCGAAACTGAAAAGGCCTTTCTAAATAAAGAATATGAGACAATCATTACTTTAATATGGATCTGTTGAAAGATCTTCCTCAGAAATGGCAAAATATTTTCCAGACATATAATTTATTCCAGATGATTGATAAACCAACAAGGATAAATGAAAATAGTCTAACTCTCATTTGACCACATATACACTAACAGACCAGAAAATGTCAGCGAAATGAGAGTGCCTATTTATGCCGTAAGTGACCACTACCTGGTGTGTATTACCAGACAGTCTCCACGTCTCTCTGTTGGACATCAAACAGAAATAAAGTATAGAGACATGAAACATTTTAATGAAAAGGAATTCCTTTATGACCTGGCTCCAATGCTTTTCAGTAAGATTCAAAATAGTTTTTGCATTAATGCTGCTCTGGACATGTGGTATGGAGTTTTTATTAAAGTTCTAAATGAACATGCATCAACAAAAATAAAATGCATCAAACATCTAGATCAACCTAAATGGATAACTTCTGAAATAAAGGAGTCTAGACATAAAAGGGATAAATGTCATAAAAGTAGAGATTAGAAAAGGTATAGAAAATGGCAAAATAGTGAACTTTTTTATAACTGAACCTTAGAAGAGTTACTATGCAAATTGTATTAAAGAAAACAAACATTCCAGTTCTTGTGGCAGCATCTGAAGGAGCTCAATCCATCAAAAAAGCACTCAATTCCAACTCAGTTGAGTTATAATGACAGTATTGCTTGTTAAGTGCAGGATATAGCTGACATGTTTAATCAGTTCTTTACCAATATAGAAAGTATCTGTGACAGTGAACAATATGGTTGTAACTTCAACCCCATTGTAAGCTTTGTGAAGGCTAGAGTTCTGATGATATACAATTTGCCCTAGGTATTGAGTGAAAACAAAAATTGTGTCCTATAATTGTCCTATGTCTTGTGAAATGGTTATATACATGTAATTTATTTAAAGACATTTTTCTTATACTTTTGTACAAATGTAAGTATGTTTCTTGCATTACACTGATTTGTTCTGAATCAGATGAGAAAGGGTTTTGCTACATTGGCGTACCTATAGTCAGTGTATGTTATATATCTTTAACTGCATTTATTAGCTCATCTGGCCATAATGCCGCCCTGTATCTGTCATCGATTGTCTTGATTTCATCCACCAACATTTGATTGTTGCCTCTTTGAGTTGATTTAAACTTAAAATATGGGTTTATATCATCAAGATCTCAGATGAGTTTGAATACAAGTGAGGTCCACATGTACTGATGAGGTGATATTGCATCTGATAGGCTGAGATGCTTTCCACCCTGGAAACCCATTTCTGATCTGATTTTGATAAAAACTTGAAATACAGGTTTGCTTCATCACATTCACAGGGAATTCAATAATGGGCAAGATTTATGCATATTATTGAGGTGATACCTGATTGGCTGAAGTTTTTATCACTTTGTATAACATATTTATAATCAAACTTTTTTTTATAAAAATTTGTAATATTGTCTTGTATCGCCTAGATCTCAGATGAGTTAAAAATATGAGCAATGATGTGATCTTGCATCTGATTGGCTGAGCTTGTTACCACTCTGCATGCCATATTTTTATTCCAGTTTTTATCAGCTTTGGAATATACTCTTTTGTCATCATGATCTGACATGATTTTGTTATGAGTGAAATACACATACATAAATGAGGTGATCTTGCATCTGATTTGCTCTGCTTGTTAACACTTTAGTAATGTTATTTCTGACAAGATTTGTATAAGACTTGGTAAACTGGATTGTATCAACATGATATCCAGTGAGTTCTGTTATGAGCAGTGTCTGTGCATATTAATGAAATGATCTTGAATGTTTGTCTGAGCTTCATACCACTCAAGAGATTGTGTTTCTAACCCGATTTTAATCAAACTTAAGGTAAATAGGCCATTGTTATCAAGATGTTGATGAGTAACACTGAGCGATACCTATGCATGTTTTGGAGGTGATCTAGCATCTGATTAAATTGTTACCAGCCTAGAGACTGTTTATTTGATAGAATTTTGATCAAACTTGGTAAATAGACTTGTATCATTGATATCTCAGTTGGGTACGAGTGTAAGTGTGATCCACAAATACTATTGACATGATCTCACATTTGATTGACTTGTATTGGTAATGGTCTGGCAGCCTTATTTCTGATCAGATTCTGATCAAATTTGTTAAAGTGTATTGTACTATTAAGGTGTTGAATGATTTTGACCATGAACAAAATCTATGAATATATTCAAGATAATCTTATATCTGATTGACTATGACTGTTACCACTCTGAGAACTGAATTTCAGTCAGATTCTGCTCCAACTTGGTAAATAAGCTTTTATTGTCATTTTCTTAGGTTCTATAATTGAGATTTACAGATATGAATGAGATGATCTTACCTCCGATTGGCTGAGCTTGCTACCTTTCTAGATCTCGAAACTATATTTTTCAAAACATTTACATTAAAACTTGGTAAATAGGTTTATATTATAATGTTTATGGTTGAGTTAGAGGATATACATATTAATAATAATTTTATAATAATACCGGTAGGTAAATTCAATGTGATATAATGTTTGGGGAATAGTTTATACAGGTTTTGTTCGTACAGGGCTACATAGGCTTGCCTGATGAAATGGTTAACTTTTAGGCTATTGTATGTACGCCAGGTGAGTAATATAAGAATCATTTGGGCCTCATTAGGGAAGAGTTTCTGATAGTTACCCTCATTAAATAATTTTAAAAAAATATTACTACAATTATTATTATTGTTTAAAAATTGCTGCAAGCAATTTTCGTACCATATTTTACATGAAACAAGACTGGCCTCATTGAACTTACATTATGGAAAAAGAATGAAATACTAGAATGGCCCAGTAACATATTTTCCTGTGAGGCAATCTTAGATTAAGTAATATATTAATGCATGAACATTTTACTGAATTTTTTTAATTATTTTTACTTTAAGAAAAGCTTCACAGGCACTTGCATGAGGTAAAGGGTTAGTGAAGAACATATGTACTTATGTGCTTCTTACTATATTTCATTTTCATATTTTATATTGAATAGAAGCTTCACTACTTAAACTACAGTATGCCATTTGTCTCAGAAAGCTGCACGCCAGATATGAATTTTACTATTTATTCCAGCTGGTGAAAGTTGAATCTAGTAACTGCTCTAAATATAGGACTTGTAATGAATGTCAAGCATCAAATAATCCGCACTGTGGCTGGTGTATTCTGGAGGAAAGGTGAGTTTACAAATTTTAAATTATTTTGCAGGACATTTTACTTTACTTGTTTTTGGTAGATATCTTGTGTATTATATAAGCTGTCCAATTCAATATGTGACATGCCTCATATAATAAATAAGATATACATTATATCTAATTGTTATAAGAGATTTTGATATGGTATCAACTTAGTCTGATATCTGGTTCATGGTTCATACAACCTTGAATTTGAGTGGGTACCTTGAAACTCTGTGAACATAAGAAAAAGTTTCTTTTGTTGTTGGAAAATCCTTAGATTTGTTGCACATGTTCTTGAATTTTTCTACAAACTCATTGACTTTCTCTGAGGAAATGCATATCATTTAAACTGGTATAAAATTGGATGGATGAAATGACTCAGTACGGGTAATTATCAGATGGAGTAGTACATCTTTTCTGAAAATTGCATGATTATGTATACCTGTTTGCAGTGTCAAGACAAACATCTTCTTTTCCTCACAAGATGAGGGTGTCTTCTGCCCCCTCCCATCACTCATTGAAGCTGTCCATATACACAAAATTATTATTGAAAATTTTATTTTTCACACACATGACTGAACTGGTTTAAGCAGGGCCAGATGATTTAATTGCTAATTTCAACAGCTTAAGACAGGTAACTTTGATTTTGTAAGCAGGGCCAGTTGGCTTCAGTGTTTGAAGCATTTAGACAAGGGGTTATACAATGTGTGGTCAGAATTCAGAAGGGATTAAAGAGATTAATTGATTATGGTTGGATTACTAAAGAGCTCAATCATCATAACATAGGTCAGTTTGGGTTCAGGTTTAAAGTTTGTTGAGATGTCTAAGTGGGCATTATCTCCTAAATGCTAAAACACCACAATCTAAGCAATCAAAATATCTCATGAAATTTGTGATGGATGGACACAGGAATTTTCAGTGGCCACAATGAAGTTCAAAGGATACAGGTCATACATGTGACAGAAAAAACAGGTGATGACAAATCAGGAGATTTCCAAAATTTGGTATTGTTACCTCAAAAGAGGGAGGATTGTCATCGACCCAATATTTAGCATGCAAATGGACAAAAATTACAACAGTTACTATTCAACAAATTTACATTTTTTAATTTAAAAATAAGCACATCATCTCATCAAATCAGTCCTTTCACAATAACTTCATTCATACACTTCTTACCCACCATCAGCAATTTAGCATTTTTTAGATCATTGCCGGATTATATTCTATAATTATTGTTTGGTGGCTGTCTTCATCACTGTTGAACTTGACATTTAGGAGATGCTTTACTGTTATTTTATCGAGATTTCCTCTTGAGTCAGACTGAATTTTCCTCAGAAGTGAAAATGTCCCTTTTAGTTTCTCCATTACAACTCTACCGAGTTCATAAGTTTAAATTATTTCCTGCCTGTGGGTAGATTCAAAATTGCTGCCTGCCTGCCAGAAATACTCAAGATTGGTACTGTCCGGGTTTAAGGCTCTTTTAATGTCAGCAAGATTCTTCACATGAAGCACAAATGCATTATACCATCACATCTTTTGTGCTTTTTAGCCTAAGTTACATACACCTTTGGAGTCATCATAAATCATCACTATCGCCACTCTTTAATAATGACAACAAAATCCAGAAAATGATTATCACTTACTAGTATTATGGCATTATGGATTACAATGGCAGTTAGTGATATGTACTTTAGTTTGATTTACATTCTTGTTTAGAAAGGATTAAATCAAGGTCAGTTTTTGCGAGGTTTTTGTTCATAGCCCTGTTTTGCCTAAAAATCATGGTTGCTGGTCACATTGTGCAGATGGTCAAATATGACAGTGAGTTTATGTAAGAAATTTATGATTGTTATTATTATTTTATTATACAATTAAGATTATGATTTCCTATCAACAGCAAATAGTCATTATGTGAGTAGCTTTTGTTTGGTTTCATGAAGACTTTTGTCAGATCTAGGAGCCCAGGAAAATTTTTTTATTACTAGATCTGAAAAATGATCTGCTACCAGAAACGGGAGATTATGTTTGGCTATAAAGTTGGTGAATAGTGTTTGAGCATGTGTAACTTTATCCATATTTGATGCAGATTCAACGAACATGGATTTCAGTGATGGTATATTTATTGATGTGGTAAATATGCTTTTATGAGATGGGGTTTCTGCATGGCGTGTGATGTTATTCTTGCAGCTATAACAGACTTTAAAATCAGCTTTACTGGAAGAGCAGAATGTATATTATGTCCATTTGAACTTGACTGCAACCACTGAAATTTCCATTTACAACCATCATTGAATTTTGTGTGATATTTTGGTTGCTTGGATATTGGTGTTTCGGTATTGGCACGCTTCAACATCTCAGCAGACTTTTAAAACTGAAGTCAAACTGGCCATGTTTTATGCCATGTAAGCTCTTGAGTAATCCAACCTTAATCAATTAACATCCTTAATCCTATCCAAATTACTTTGATCATATATAGAATAGACTTAAATCCATTTCAAGAACTTTAAGCATTGAACTTACTGAATATACCTTACAGAGAGAATCGAAGTAATGTTTACTGTTTTATGCTGATTGAGCTCTTTAGGAACCCAACCATAATCAGTTAACATCTTTTAATCCTGTCTAAATTAATTCTGCTCACACATAATATAATCCACCTCTATAAACTTAAAACAAAGAAGTCAGATGACCATGCCTACTGGATGAAAGGGTGAAATTAACAACTACATTGTCTTGCCCAGCTTAAGCCAGCTCAGTCACATGATCACAGGCAGTATTGTAAATATATACACTGGAACCAAAATGTGAAAGAAATGGAAAAAAAATAAAAATTTTCATTAATAATTTTGTCTATGCAGGAGGTTTTAAAGAGTGAAGGGAAAGACAGGAGACACTTTTAAACTCAGGAGAAAAAACCTCCTGTGCAGAAGGTTCACATGTTTGATGAGTACACATTCTGCCCTTCCTGTATTGCTGATTTTAAAGTTGTTATGATGGCAAGGTAACATTGCATGTCATCCAGTATATTAAACCATATTAAACATGACAACAAATACACCATCACTGAAATTTATGTTTATGGAATCTGCATAAAATGTGGATAAAGATACATGTAAGGTGCCTTGACACTGCCAACTTTTTACCTGAACATAATCTTCTGTTATGGAAGCATATGATTTTTCAGATCTAATCAAAATAATGTTTCCTGACTTGGAAGTCATGCAGCAGTTCTTCTACAAAACAGACAAAAATGGAGGAAAATTACTCGCATAGTAACCCAAGCTTTGGGTCCTCATTTGGATAAGAAAGTCAAAAACATGTGCCACAATGAAAAATTTGCCATTGACATTGAAAATCCTCCCTCATTTGAAGTCAGAACAACTGATCATATCAAATCTTCTAAATTGTCCTCAGCTGACTTCTGTGCTGTCATAAGTACACCACTCCCTCAATAACTCGCGCCTGGATAACTCACGAACCCGCTTATAACGTGGTGTCTGGCATGGCTCCTGATTTTTTTCTCCAAAGAAAATATATTTTAAAATGTGCTGAACGTGAAAACAATCATGATAAGGGTTGGTAAATTGGTAAATTGGACCTTGATACATAGCTCGTTTTATCATCGAAAATAGTGATTATAGCCTGTAAAGATAGAATCCATATTATGAAATTTGCAAGTTCTAATAAGATATCACATATTATGTTAGTTTTTTTGAGAGAAATAGTTGTCAATACACTGTAAATAAACAGTCTGGTGAAACAGTGATCAACGAAATATTCTGGTAAATGCTAACAGGTGGCAACAGAGAATGAAATAAACACCAATTAAATGTCTTGCTATGTGAAATTCACATTCTAATCCTTTAATTTCGCTTCAGTGTAAACACTATAATCGCAACATATTCTCTTCTATGAAAACATGAAAAGAGTCAATCGACCGTCACATCGAAACCCATGAGTACTTCTGTGAGAACCTAATTACATGCCAGCTTTGTTTTGATCAACAACTTGGGGAAGTGTTTGTTGCATTAAAAAATCAATTAAAAGAGACCTGTGTTGTTTTATCACTTTGAATATGTCTTTTGTATCAAATCAAGCAAGGGAAGTACAATAAAAAAAATTCAAAGGCATGCCAATAGGAGCATAAGTTTTTGTGGTCATTACCGTTCTCAAAATTCATTTTATTTGACCAATTGAAAATGGTTTCACATTTTTATGTACTTAACATCATTAAAGTATATAATATCAGTAATGTATCCTAATCATTTGTAAATGTGACCATGGAGAGCAAAGGAA
>JAECUM010054639.1:0-18028 GCA_016617855.1 Megalonaias nervosa
TTTTAGTGATTCAACAATGAACTGTTGACATGACAACACAGAACAGGTTATAAAAGACCTCATCGCCTTCCATCTTGGAATTTCATCGGGATTCGAACTTTGATTCAGTTAGAACTTTTTAGTGATAGGACTTATATTTTTAAATTCTAGGATTAATTTTTGGATTAGATTCACAAGCCGAAAGTCCTTTTTCATATTTTTACCTTGTTTTCCCGCGAAATAAAATTGTCAGCATATATTTAACCACTAGGGTATTTTTTATTTTTTATTTTACAACTTACTTACGTGAGTTGGATTGATATCTTTGTTTCTTCCGCGTTACGAAGACTACAATCAATCATGAAAATACATAAAGAGTGAACAGTCGAAAGCATAACAGTAATCTGAGGACAAAAGAGATTCAAATCTCAAGAACAAAGTACTGTTCTTAACAAGGCTGGGCAAACTTTGCACATGTAGCATTGTTACGTGTAGGCTCGTACAAAAATAACAAGAGAAAAGAGCGAAGCCAACAAGCTTTGTATGTTTTAACAATATAATTTATTTCCCTAGAAAACAATGTAAAAATAGGAAATAGGACTTACGGTTTGTGAACATAATCCAAAATTTAATCCTAAGAATGAAAAATACAAGTCCTATCACTAAACAGTTCTAATAGAATCCGGGTTCAAATCTCGATGAAATTCCAATATGAAGGCGATGACGTCAGGTTAGGTCGTTGTACTGGTGGTAACAGATCCTCGATCACAGTTTATAATGTTTCCGTTAAAGTCCAGAATAATTTTCCATTGAATTTCTTTCTCCCAGAACATTTTATAAAATAGTTCACTTGTTTAGTTTTCTAGAAAATAAATTATTAAATTCCAAAAAACAGATGAACTTCAAAAACAATCTGACAACAAAAATAGAAACACCTCGTTCCCTCAAGATGTTAAGAACGACTGACTAAATCTACTAGAGAACGTCTGTTTAAAGCTGCGATTTTAGATCACATGGTACTTCAAGCGATAGGCTATGTGATTTACTAATTTGAACATCGCAATAAAAAAAATGCCATTTATCACGTATGCAAGAATAGCCCTATCCAAGAATCAAATTCTCACGCTGAAAATATATATATAAAAAGGCTGTCTACAAGCCATCTAACATGTGGGCCGAAATGACCTTGGAAATAGCCAATCGTTATCACTCGATGTTTACAAACTCTATGAACCAAAATGAGCTAAAAATAGTGCTAATGTAATACGTTTTACGTTCTAAACAAACTGAATTTACTGAAAAAATATTGAATCCCGTGAAAATAATCATTACAATAAAATGTAATGAAACAAAAATAAAATAAAAAAGAATTTTAAACTAACACACAAGTAATTTAATTACATATACGTAACAAGCATGGAAATAAGCGAGAACGTGTATATCGTTGAAAATGAAAAATGAGGCATAAATTTTAGATAATAACAGTATCACCAAAACACATTAGACATCAGCATTGTGAACAGTCACATATTTCTTATCTACTTTCCACATTAAAGCAAAAGCTGTGATACACAGAAGTAGATTTGAATATCTGTCTATATTTGGTGTAGGAAGAACGCCTTAGACCACTCGGCCACCTCGGGCCACCTGGAGATGGAAATTTATAATTTGAAACTACAGATAAGAACTAGTAAAACAATGCGTATCATTTCCAAGATATTATCGATGAAATTATTATCGGACATTAAATTAAGGTACATGTACACATGTATACCGAACTTATCAACAATATGGCACTACTGCCTGGTGTAAGAAAACTACATGCGGCTATGAAATGACTAAGAACAGCAATAAAAAGTGTCTGATAGCGAGTACGAACGGTCCTGTCAACATTTGACAAAGTTTAGTGGCATTATTGGCAAAACGACCCAGGAGAGGCTGCTTGTTTTCTAACGTTTTCCCATAATATATAGGATTCAAACTGCCGTTAAGCAATAGTCGCTAAAACCTATTTAGCAATGCATCCACAATTAGTCTACATTTCAAGCCATTTTGATGACAAAACATTTATATAACTATGTTTCTTGAATAGTCACAGATCAAATGAACCAATGCCTATGTTGTCTTTGTTAGCAAGATGAACATTCATTATAAACAATACTGTTTTTTTTCACAATTGCAGCAAAATTCCCACTTTATGGAGTACTAAAAACCTATCTACATTAAGTGATATATGCCTACAGATTGAAAGGGACACGTATTGTCGACAACTACAAAGGCAAAATTGCATGTTGTTGAAAACTCAAGACGCTCATTGATAAATGCAGTGTATATCTAATGAGATAATATTTCACCTTGGCGCATGTCTTTTTAGCACATGAATTCTATTCGAAATTCGTCTTAGGAAGGTAACTCTGTTGTTATATATGTGTATATATTGATAATCATATTATGTGATTGCATCTAGTCTGAAATTAATTTATAAAATAAGATGTGATGCTTTACTATACAGTGTCGAGAGCTCATTATCAAATTATGTTGCGTACAATATGCTTTGGATTTCATTAGCATCGCCAACTAGCCATATCGCAACTCAAACCCTTCCAAAAGACTATAATTCCTACTCCAATCCTTCCTTTTGATGGAGTCTGTTAATTGATAACCTAGAAGATTTTAAATCAGCATGAAACCTTTCGACAACACTCTTTATATAAATCTTACAAATAACTGAAAGAAGCGTCATCGTACTACCATTAGATCCCCTTAATTCCTATTTCTCCTTTAAAAATGGTAATCTTTAGACCTTTTAATTTAAATGAAATGTTCCCAAGTGTTAAACTCAAATCTTTGAGAGCAACCAAAATTAAACTGATTATAGTGAAACCATATTTCATAATTTAAGTTCCTTCTCTCCACTTACAGATGTTTCTTTCCACATCTTAACATATTTACTTGCTGCCTCATGAAACATCTTATATATGTTGTCTAAATTCGATGCAGAATACGATGTTTCAAAATATGGTCGCTGAATTTCCATCTCAGCAAGATCACGAAAAATATAATTTTTTAATTTTATATCCAAGAGTTTCTAGTTTATTTACGTAGTGAAATGAACGTTTCCCAAAACAGACTTTGTTCATACTCAGCGTACTTATCAATGTTTTCATTTTGTTACTTTTGATAATTTGAAACACGTTTTCTATGAAGTCCATACGAACTGATTTGATATTTATTTTTCAACTATATGTATATGAATTGTTGACCATGGTTTCCTACAAAATCTTTCAACTCATCGTTCCATAAGAGCTTTACATAACGTTTTAATTTTCAAACAGGAAATTTATTTTTAGATCAATAACGATCTTATCATTTAAAATATTTATGTGCTTCCAAATTCTTGGGATCAATAACTAAACAGACCCGAAAGTATTATCTACTTCCCTCACATATTCTTGACGAGTCACCTTTCTCCCTATTGAATCTTCAATCATTAAATCTGAATCATTTATAGTATAAGATTCGAATTCAAAAGATCAAGATATAAGTATGTGGTTATAGCAAAATATTTCTGCATCACCAATGAACAGAGGCTTTTTGACCATATCCATATTGAACTTGTCAATAACCATGTGATCAATTAAAGATATATCCAAACCAGTATAGGAAAGGTAAATAGAGATGAGAGTTATAAAAGTCAACATTCCCCAAAGAAATTAAATTGTTACGAAATGGAACCCAGCAAGTTATTTCCTGTGTCATTTAAATGCATACTGGGATTGGAGTTAAAATTACCCATAAAAATAAAGGAACCATACTGAAATTTTGTCGCAGTTTATTTCAATATATTCGGGGAATAATTAATTAGTGTGTCCGTGACATGGTAAATAAACTTGAAAAAGACAAATGTATTATACTATGGACCTAATCTAATACCAGCAATGTCTTCACTGTCCAACTCAAAACAGCTATATCATTATTGTACTTGATATGCAGTAAAATAGTCTCAGAACGTTTTCTACGAACTATTACGCAAGGAACATACCATATCCAAATCAGCAATGGCAGTGAACATATTCTTAGCATTTATACAGTCGAAGAATCCAAACTGTTCTTGCAATAGGCAATTTTCAGAGATTCCACCGATAAATATTTGTTGACATGGTAGTAACCGACTACGATAAAAGGCATTAGACCTAATTTCTGTGGCACTCCGTGGGGATATCAAAATTGAACGAACTATATGTATGATGGACGAACTATATGTATGATGGACAGAACCCAACAAACGATCAGGAACCAGACGACATGCATGATTCTTTACTCAACTAAATATTACTGGTAATAACCATAATTGTTCCGTTGCTTATTTACTAACCATAGTCTACATTAATAAAGCGCTTTGGGACATAATGATTTTTACCGTGAATTTCATCGGATCCAAAAGAATTATTCACATTTTTCAAGTACAGTCTGGAGAACGGTTGTTTCATTTTCACAATTCTTATGAAATTGCGTTCAAAAAGCAACGTTTCACAAGAAACTTTTGAATTGCTTTGTAATCGTTTACTATATAAAGTTCAATCACGACTGAGCTGTTACATGGGTCTTTATGGTATTCACCATTTCGACAAAAAACCAGGTATTGACCAATTAGGACATCACGAGCAAGACACGCATGTGAAATGATCTATAAACACAAAAACAGTATATTACAAGTCCAGTATTAAGGACAATAAATTGATTTAACATGCAATTCATAGACTGTGTCGTTCATAGTATGAGATGCGACAAATCATTATTAAACTACGTTGATTGTGTCAAGACAAAAATACCGTACATACATCAGTACATTGTACGTTTACACTAACAAACAAATATAATTTAATATTCCGCGGATATGAAAAGAATTTCAGTCACTTGCAACCTGTCAATTTGCTCTCTTTTTTAATAATTTTTAAGCGCAGCTAAACATTTCCTACATTGTCTCCCGTTACAATTCTATGGGCTTCAAATAAGTAACAAAAAAGATCAAAACCAACAAGTTCTGTATAATTAAAAAATATAATTTATCTCCCTAAAATGCAAAGTGAAGGAATTAAAAATAACGTACAGTATGGTAAATGAAATCCTCAATTCCTAATTTTCTATCAATTCTAAACGTTTCGGGTAACCAGAATGAGTTCCAAAAGTATTCTGAATGATATCACTACTGCAATAATGTGTCAACAGTACTGAAAAAATCACTATGTTATACATGTTTTTAAATGTATTTACAGTAATGTCAACACAGCTATAAATCCAAATGTTTTTGAATGAAATAGGCATTCCGTACAGCCATTATATATACAAATAGTCATTAAAAGAATGCTATAGTACTGCTATTCCAACAAATGAGTAAATTAAATAAATCAGTTAATCCTCTCAGTGACTAATGCTTACGAGACTAACAGTACCACTAAGAATGCCTAATTCTGCGTAATAATTTTCTTATATACAAAGCCAAGACGCATTTGATAGAAATACAATATTATGATTTGGATGAATCACCAAGGCATTCTGAAATACTCTTTCTGTAAACAAATCAACTGTTTTAATTCTGGCTAATCAGAAAATTAGGTCAGCCTGACCTCTTACCAGAACTCATGTTCTTGACGGATCACGTGATGTTTACCAGAAATATAGTACATCTCCTCTTTGGAACTTTATGAATGAAACAATTTAAGCTCTATGCATGATTCATCTTTAAAGGGCAAAACCATTTATATAATATTGACATTCAAAATGTCATTAACTACATGAGGTTACAAAAACTGTTATTATGAAAATAAGAAGAAAAATAATATAGATAGACATTACATTGCGAGAAAAGTCTGCACAGGATCTCCTGTGTTGAGATGATGTAAGGTGTACAAGACTTTGTTTCGCTCACTTATATTATTTCCCTCTCATCCAAGTGTGTTTCTACTGCTGAAAAAAAGAAGCAACATCCGATAAGTTTTGACAAATCATGTTTCTTTTATTTTGCACACCAAAGAGAGGGTCCAACGAACTTTGTTTTAACCTATGTTTTCCTAGCTTAAAATAAATTGAAATGATCTTTATCATTGATTTCCTTACATCGTCACCATCATCAGCAGCAGCAGCAGCACCTGTGGCTCCATGCATTCTTATAATGCGATATGGATATTTCAACTTAAGGGTTGCGCTCCAATTCGTTAAGAATAGAGGTTCCGGACTTTCATATCCTTTATACGACAACTAGTTCTCCTGCTAATTCCAGCTTACGTAAATATCCTATATATTTCTCATAGATGTGTTTGGGAACTTGACCTCTAGGACACGATTTCAAAATCACCAGTACTAACTACTGTCGGGGACATTTCATGCTTCTCAATATTCTCGCAAGACCGAAAAGCCTTGCAAAGTACTTCTAGATCGCAACTACTGATAATGACAGACTTAATTACGACTTCTTTTAGCTTCAATGGTATCTGATAATTCCATTCCGGACACAACAGCAACGTACAATTACTAATGTTGAGTGCTAGCTTTTTCAAAGTTTGTGAGCAAGGTAGCCAAAAAATGAGATCGACATTATTTTCATCGTTTTCCAACACAAGAGAGGTAAGTGAATCCATGGACCTCAAGGCATTTGTCAGAAACATAAGTTTCCCATCATCTAGATCACCCTTGTACATAAGCAACTGTAGCCACACCACTGGACGATATTTGATGTCATTGGATAGCTTTGTGATGGAGTATTTGAATTTCTTAGTCTGTTCACCCAAGCCAAGCTTTTCATGTTTTTTGGTTTTTAACTTGCGCATTTCGACAAACATTTCCTTTCCTAATGTAGGTGAGAATTGCCAGAGCATGTGAATAATCATGCTGTGTTTCAGAGCAACTTCCATATCTGAAACGATATAGTCGAAAGCATGTCCCTTCTTAAATGCGATTGCCATGGAAAGAAATAATTGGTAAAAGAGAACATTTGCGAAAGTCAAGGTTGAAAGACTCTCGTTTGATTTTAATAGCAGAGAATCAGTTACGATACCTATTTCATACAGGACTTCAATATGAAGCTTATCCTTGCCTCTTGCTGAGGTTCCACGAACCAACCTTTCTTCATCTATCAATCCCTTTGTTTTAGATAGAAAGATTTCTTCAGTTGCCATACTGAGTTCATACATAAGACCCTTAATTTTAACAAATCGCTCATCTAATTTCTTAACTCTTGTCTGAACAGCAAGGGAATTTCCTTGCGATAGTTTCATCATTTTTTTCGTGCACCGCTGATCTGTTTTCGCACTGTCAAGTAAATGCTCCATTATGCAAAGCAGAATATCCGTAATTTCAGTGTAGGGGTTTTTTGTTTTCCATCCATGCAAACAAAAGCGTAAGACAGAGATAAGGTAATTTTAGCAGACTTTGCACATGGAGATTCCTTGTAAATATCAGAAAGTTCTTAATATTAAAATCCTTATTCTGTTGACTTAATCTGCTCAAAACCTTGGTAGCGCATGCTGTCGACTTTTCAAGAGGAATTTCACAGACTTTAAATAGCTCCGGCTGTATTGAATTATCAATACACGCGTTAAGGATCAGTTTCAAACTGCTAGGTCGACATGTAAAAATAACAGTACACGAAGAGAATAGCTTATGATCCAAGAGTTCTGACATAGGTTTTACGTTTTCACTAATTACATCGAAACCATCAATGAGAATAAGTATAGACTGGGCATGACTTTTATCATGCATGTACTTCGTTATGATATTTAAACATTCAGGTTGTCCTTGAAACAAAATTTGTTGTAATAACTCCTGGAACGAATGTCCTCTGTCAGAAGATTTTAGTGGCAGGTATAATAGGACTTGATATTCTCCAAGATTGGGTAAATTTATACCCTGTACATTTGCATCCTCGGTTTTAGAATTTTGTGACCAGCATTGTACAAGATGCTTGCACCATGTTGACTTACCACAGCCGTTACATCCAACAATTATAATCGGAGAAACATTGTGATTAGGTGCTTTTACAATATGAAAATCTTCTTTAGACGCCAAGGCCTTATATGATGTTGTCCAAGTTAGATCAGTTTCTGTATATTTGAAATCTCTGGTTTCCATTTGTTGGAAGTCCAAGTCAATGTATACTTCTGATACGTCAACAAAGTTTTCTTTGCCGGTGGGCGACAGAGATACACTCGTCATGTCTTTGTACAAGCCACGCAGATAGTTCTTGATTTCAGGAAAACCTGATAAAAAAAATGTGCATATAAGTTAATAAGAAGGAACTTCAAACGACCATGCAAACTCATGATTTTATTTTACTATGTATAAAATCTGTATTTGTTAATCCCGATCAAGCCAATTGATTCAATAAATGGAAACTAAAATGATTTTTAAAGTCAAAACATAGAAAGTCCGAAATGTTCTGAGATACTGGTGAAGTCAGACATAAAAGACAAAATGAGATTCATGTAGCTATTTTGGTGTACAACATTGAAAACATAAGTTTTAAGACCAATTCATAATTGTTTGATGATAAAGTAATCAAACGTAAAGAACATGTATCCTTTAAACTGATTCTAAGTATCTTTTATATAATTTGGGACAAAGAAATCTGTCGATGCTTAAATTTACCGTACCTTTCCTTGAAACTTTACCTTTCTCAATTAACGGATATTCCTCATCCTGTGCGCATGCCTCAACTGAAAATTAAATATGGTTCGTACCTTTACTCTGTTGGGTTTAATTCGCATATGCATTTTTGGTATAAAAGATTTGTATTAAAGTTCTGAGATCCATGGTGCAAACATGCTCAAATATGATATGATTCTTACACGTGTTCAATATTTACAATTCCGGAAGTGTCATATAAACGTGTCTGCCATATCTTGATTATTTTAATATTGCAATGTTGCACAGGTTTATGTATTTTAAAACCGTATAGAATGTTGTACCTGGGACTGTTTGAATTCTTATAACTGTGCAACCTTTAGTACCATAAATTTAATTCGTATAAATTTGTCACATCTTCTACTTATTTATAATGAAGGTTTCAGATAGGATCAAGATATAACAAAAAAGCTATGTGTATGTTTTTATCCGAATGGTTGGAAAGAACGAGCTTCATACAGAGTAGGAATATGTCGAGGGTGTCATCTTAGGAATATGCTGAGTTCTTTCCCTCGACTCGGCACAAATCACTTAGGTGGTTTTGCATTTATTACATATCCCCTTTTATTCACAGTCTTTTCATTTTCTTGCATAATACTTTTAAAAAAATGATTTAGGTATTTGGCATTTTATCAAAGATATTGTACATCCCTCTGAGAAAAAAAAATCACTGTGTGACGTAGGTAACCTGGCTAGATATATAATGTGCAGTTGCGTCATCGGTCTATCTGCATTACTGGTATGGTTATTTAGTCTTTAGCTTTGAATGTTTAAAAATTTTTGTGTGAAGCATATGAATCGATTCGGCATGTGGATTTGTCCTAACATTTCAAATGGGACATAGGTTTTAGACCAGTAATTGAATGACTGAACTGAATACATACACTCTACTTCCAAGCAAATTTCAGGTGAAATATCATAGAATAACAGCAACATTGCATTTAGTTTTATACAGAAAACTCATTAATTTACAGTCTTTTCAAATTTTCTAATTTTATGTTTTCATTTAATACAACAAATTATCGTTGCACTGACCTTAAATTCCTCAATAATGATAATGGCAATAATAATAATGGATAAAGTTCCTCCATTTGAAATTGCTATTTAAAAACTATTAAGAAAAATAAATTCTGCAGACCATATTTTTTAAACTCTGAAGCTGAAATAGCTTTTAGGCGAGTTTGGTATTTTAGATGATTTACGTTGTAGACTGTCGCTTCTGTTTTATCACTGCTGTAGCTGGGAAGGAGATCAACGGGTGCATGATTTAGAAGATTTAGTTCTTCACTTTCTTAGACCATTTTATTGAATGTCGTTGCGCCCAGAATTTAGCTCTTTGTGGCAATTAGCACATCCAATGCTGTAGCTAGTGTCACTGAAACACCTGTCTATTGCAGTGTTTTAACTGTTAAGAATATCTGGTTCATGCTATAAACCATTCGGTTTCATTAAAGTAACCATGTAGGCACCAATTACAACAAGAGTAATGTTTTCAGCGAACGCAAGGGCATTTGTAACCGTGCCATAAATCTTGACATGACACTATGAGTCCTCCTAACTTTGTCTGGATTTTTAAACTTTCAGGACGATATTTTAGCGGCAAAGTTCATGCTCTCTCTCTGTCTCTCTGTCTCTGTCTCTGTCTCTCTCTCTCTCTCTCTCTCTCTCTCTTGTTTCGTATCACTTTGTACACCAGCTTCATATGTGAACCAGTTGTCAAACATTTTGTCCAAAATTTTGCTGTCAACATCAACTAACTCTAATTTCTTGGTAGACTCCGTGAAATGTGAAATGCTCATAAACTGGCTGTCGCTACTGATGTGATTCCCCCATTATCCCCAGGGGCAAAACTGGTTATTTTCGCTCAGTATCACTCCATTTCTTAACATTATAAACATGTGCTGCATTTTTCAATAGTTTAAACTGTATAGAAATAAATTATTCCCGATATTTAATAAGTGGACTAATAAATAATAATTCAAAACCTAAAAGTAGTTCCATGCTGGGTGTGAGATACACAATTGTTACGTGTGCGATACGGAATCAGATATAAGATCAGCCTTGTAATATTCAATAGGTATCTAATAAATAACTATATCATTTATCACACATATATCTCCTAGAAATAGCAGGATTAATGATGCCTGTGTCGACTGTGATATGTAATTTAAAATATTTCATGTAAATTTAAATTAAAATTTAAATAGCTAGGCTGGTGACTTTCTCATGTAAAAGAAAATTTATCTTCTAGAAACAAAATTCATGTTGAGCAATATGGACGGTACAGCAAGAAAAATTGGCAAACGAAAAATTAAAGATATCATTATACAAAAAGTTATCAATGTAACAATCAAAATATTCAAAACCTTTTAAGGAAACGCAAAAGTTGTTATCGCAAATCCAAAATGGATAAATCATAAATAAATCGCATTAAGAATATTCACAAAGATATCTCATCAAATTTCTAACATATGATTGTGAAAGTGAAGACGTCATTCCAACATATAAGACCTCATCGTAAATTTCATGAAATGTCATTGAAAAGTGAAAGGAGTCATCGCACAGAAAAAAACAGTCACTCTAAAGTTAGAGACTTCATACTGACAAGGTGTTACGTAGATGTAATTAAATTGTTTATTTGTTAGTTTTAAATTTATTTATTTTTATTTTATTTTATTATATGTTATTGTAATGATAACTTTATTCACTGGAATTGACATTTTTCCAGAAAATTCAGTTTAGTTCTTTTCAGCCTGATAAACAAGCAGTAGCTTGAAACATTGTATCTTTTGGTGACCTAAATTCAGTTTCTTGTAAACAACTTTGTTTTCTTATATTCATTCCCAGTGAAGGAATCACTATTTCAGTCAAGGTCATATCTGGCCTAAGTGTCAAATAACATGTATCAATTAGGGTTTTCCAGAGGATTGATCTTCATCCGGGACTTTGTTTTGCGTTATCAGTTGCGCGTATAACACGTTATCATAGTGAAAACGTTAGTCGTAATTTATATCTTTGGAGCTCAAAGGTATTTTTGTTGTTGCTAGTTTGAGTAGAATTTTTCTATTCTTCGGAATTAAGAATTTATTTTCCCTCGAAAATACTAGTGCTCATTCGACAAAGACATTTATTGGAAATTATTCGGAATTCTGAAGCCGGATTATTATTCTTGGTGACTCAACAAGGAACTGTTGACATATCAACACAAAAACAGATTATGGAAGACGTCATCGCCTTCCATCTTGGAACTTCATCGGGATTCGAACTGTGATTCACTTAGGACTTTTTATTGATAGGACTTATATTTTTTAATTCTCGGATTAATATTTGGATTTGATTCATAAACCGTAAATCCTTTTTCTCATATTTATCTTGTTTTTCTAGGGAAATAAATTATTTGTTAAATTTTACAAAGCTTGTTGGCCTCACTCTTTTTCTTGTTACTTTTGTACGACCCTAGACACGAGCCTAGACAGTATTTCTGACTAAATGCTCTGTTACAGTAAAGTCGTTAGTAGGCGTTTCGGTAGGCCTCCCCGATCTCTCCACGATGGTCACATTCATCCCGGTATTAATTACAAATTGAACTTACAAATACGTCACTGAAATTACAGAAATATCATTTACAATAAAACATCCAGGACACACGGTACAAATGGTATGGAAAAATGGGAACCAGCCTGGAAATGGGTGAACATAAAATAGTGTATATATGGGTTTAGCTGGCCAGGATTGGTTAATAATGTAAGTTATGTTTTAGGAAAAAGAATCTTTTGAGAGCTTATCCTATTTGTAAGTGACAGAAAATAGAGACATTGTTTTATTGATGGAATTCCAGTCCTTTAACAGTCTTGAGTTTGGAACACTCAGCACTAACATTAGCACCTGACTCTTTGGTGCGGAATTGAAAGCACATGGTTCAAACACATGCAGGTCCAGAAAATGCCGCGGCTCATATCCTTTCCTCTACACAGAAGCTGACATCCAGGTTTCATCTATACTGATAAATATAGGTTTGATCATGGGCACTCAGGAATTTTAAGTTATTGAATTTTTAATATCATGGTGTTTGCATAGGTTTACTATGGTAACTAAATTAGTACTGCGAGTCCTATACACAGCTACAACAATACAGTGACTCCATATATGCAGGTGCAATTAACATTACTATATTTGCAATCATATGGTTTTATTTGTGGATAACAAGCAAAAGTGATACCTTTTGTAAACCACAGAGTGACTTTCAGTAGGATATTAAACACATATTCAGATATATCAACTGTTGCCAAGAAGAGGGGAGAGGGAACAGGGTGTAGATTTGGCTGTTAGGTGGAGTGTTTTGCACTTTGGCTCATATCTAAGCAATACATATATAAAATTTATACAATTTACCGTCTTTAGAGTAATTATAGTAAGCAATATGATATTTCCTAGTTACGTTTGAAACATAATGCATCAGATATGATCACTTAGGTCTCTTCCACCATACTTAATAGGGATGACCTCTCATGACTTTGCATCCCAATAATTTCTTTCAGTGAATGTTTTGAAACTTTATATTTTGCATTTTAATGGACTTATGTCTACCTTCCTTTAGTTTTTAATTATATGTCTTCTGGGAGGAATTTTAAGGCAATTTTTGTCATTATATCTCATTTTCTGTAATAATACATGTACATGGAGATGGTCACCTTAGCCTTTAACCCTTTAATTACATAATATGACAAAGCTGGCAATATATTTCAGTATTAAATTGAAGAGAGATAAATGGTGATATTAAAAGAGATGACTCTTATTAGATAGATTTATTTTAATATTGTTTCTGATTTTCTTAAATAAAGCTCAAATATTTAAATATTGTCTGAAATGCACCATTACTCTTTAGGTGAAAATGAACTCGCAATATAATTTAATATTCACTAATGTAATCTTTGACAAACAGAACTATATATGTTGCTTACTTATGTATTGAACTACTATTCCTAGGGCTCTCAAGAAAATCAAGGGCGAATATAGGACACACGGTACAAATGGTATGGAAAAATGGGAACCAGCCTGAAAATGGGTGAACATAAAATAGAGTATATATGGGTTTGGCTGGCCATGATTGGTTAATAATGTAAGTTATGATTTTAAAAAAAAGAATCTTTTGAGAGCTTATCCTATCTGTAAGTGACAGAAAACAGAGACATTGTTTTATTGATGGAATTCCAATCCTTTAACAGTCTTGAGTTTGGAATACTCAGTACTAACATTAGCACCTGAAACTTATGTGCGGAATTGAAAGCACATGGTTCAAACACATGCAGGTCCAGAAAATGCCGCGGCTTATATCCTTTCCTCTACACAGAAGCTGACATCCAGGTTTCATCTATACTGATAAATATAGGTTTGATCATGGGCACTCGGAAATTTTAAGTTATTGAATTTTTAACATCATGCTGTTTGCATAGGTTTACTATGGGAACCTAATTAGTACTGCGAGTCTTACAATTGTGATCATTCTCAGTTAACAACTTGACATAGTTACTTCCATTAAGTATCTGAAAAGCTGAATCTTTACTTGACATTGAGACCATATATATATATATATATATATATATATATATATATATATATATATATATATATATATATATATATATAATGGTCACACAGAGATGCTTTCCTGCAAATGCAATGTGTATTCCAGGAAGGTTTTAATTGAAAGAATTTTTTTAAATATCAGCAAGGACCCTATGATAATAGATTAATGAGATTTGAAAACAAAACTGCAATTGTTGTTATTTTCCTGAATATAATTTAAAATTGTAAATAATTAATCTTTCCATTTCACTTTGTGTTTCAGATCTTGATTCAATCTAGCGTTCGGTTGCTACATATTTGCTGTATTTTGAAGCGGAACTGGTTTATTTTCATGAATCAGACTAATGAATTTCTTTAAAGAACAACTTATGAGCAAAGAACAGTGGATCGCATTATAATTATGATTTTTCATCATCATCATTCAACCAACCAACTTTAAATCCATCATCATCATCAACTTGGAGAGACTACAAAAATGCGCAAACAACCGACTATGCTTTATATAATGCCTTCATCAATTCTAAGCGTCAAATGCCTCGATGAAAATGACTGTGGTACAGTGACATGAAGACCAATCAAAAAGCCAGACGGCGTTTTTATTTCAAAGGTGTCTTCAGACATATAGTTTAACATTTTTGTTCTTCTGATATTTGTCATAGGCTTGGTTTTGAATTTGCTGCGATATCTAATTTCTCTCTGATATATCTTTTGTTTCACATTGATTTCTTTTTAAGCAAAAATGATGTATGTGTTGTTTCATTGACGTATTTGTTTCCTGATCGGTCGCATATTCAACAAAAACAGTTCATATCTGTACTACAATACCTTACCAATGTCTGTATGTATGCGTTCCATCGCCATGCACATTTCTTCACTTTGTCTGTTTCCACCTGAATAAAATAAACAGGTAATACTTGTTTTGTTCGTTTCCTTTTGTTATAAGACACTGAACATATCTTTCATTTCTTATCGGCCAAAGGAACAATTTTGCTTTTGTGTATGAATAGAACCATTGTATGTCAAGTGGATAATTTATACCCATTTGATATTAAATAGTTCACCATTCGGCGAAGGAATCAAACATGTACATTTTTATTTGTGTTGTTGTGTTTTCTTTATTAACAGTGCAGTTTAGTCCTTCATTAAAGCAACAAGTGGTGGTAATATAAATGTTGGTCTTGTTGCTACACATTACATAATTCAAATGCTTAGAACGAACCTCGTCAGAAACTGGATGGGGGTGAACTGACAGTTGTAAGGTACACAAGGTACGATATTACAGTATAATTATATTTCTTGTTTAGCAAATATAATCTCGAGTATTTGAAGTTATACACGTATATAGATAATAACCATAAAATCACACAGCAATCTTGAAAATGAAATAGATTTGTTGTAGATAGAAAGGGCAACGAGTGGATATCCTTCCAAGAAACGAACATACATAAATAATTCTGCTTCTCTCACACTCTCATTGTTGATTATGAAAATATCACAAATTCACTCTTTTGCCTTCTCATGATGAGATGGTTATATGTATTACTCACTAGAAATTTTCCGTTTCCACCAAATCACCGCCAAAACTACAATGACAGTCAGGGCTACTAGTACAAGTACAATCGGAAGAACAATAGACACAGGGTCTGGTGTCAATCCATCGTCACGTCGCCCATGCTGTGATTCTAGCGATAATAAAATAAAAATAATTGTGACCAGTTGATCCATTAAAACAATGATTCAGCACGACTATCTTTCTTTTAGCACACATTTAACAACCTTTGTAGCACTTTATACGGGTTAAATAGAACCCATTATAATAGTTCGTTTGCATATCTAGAAGCCTTCATCATCTCAGTTGAAAATGACAATTCAAAAGACATAAACCATGCTAGCAGAAATTCATATTAGAGCAAGTAACAAAATTATGCCCTAGATTGATTGAAAAACAGAATATGAACATCATAATCATTTCTGCAGATAAAGGCTCCGTTATGGGCGTTATGAATAAGGAAGACTAAACTAAATGAAGCAAATAGATAATTAAACAATGCCAGGTTCTGCCAAAAACTAGACCAAGATCCAACACTGAACTGTGCAAAAACGATTACAACTGTTATGAAGGAAACGTAGCAAATTGGACACATAAAACAACAAACTAAAAAATGAGTCCTGAAAACACAAGAGAAGGAAGAGTTTACAGTCTACCTAATATCAACAAACAAGGAAACCCGGGCATATATACACTATCCGTTAACGGCTATCGCACAGAAAGGATATCAAAATATATGACCAGTTCGTGGGACAACATGTGCAAAAAATACCATCCTATCTTCTGGACACGACAGATTAAGCTATTAAAAGCAAAGCAAATGAACAATTTCTGCCATATACGATGCTTGTTTTCTTGGATGTCATATACCTGTATACTAATATACCGTGCAGTGAAGATATATGCGTGTGAGGAAGCATGGGAACAGAAATCTAGACGATCCACCTAATTTATCTCCTATCTCAACTTCAGGATCTAGTCTTCTTAAAACTCAATAATTTTGTAGTCAGCGCAGAAAACCATCCCGAAATCAATGGAAACGCAACGGGTAGAAAATATTGCTGCCCCGTCATATTTTGATATGATACGAGAATTTGATCCGACGCTGAAACATTATAGAAAACGTCTGAAGAGTTATCTAAACATCTGATGAACAAAGACTACAAAGATCTGATAGAAGCACGAGCACAAAGAAATATAAATGCAAACCGCAATTACCCACTAAAATAGATAGAGAAGGAAAGGTTGATCGGAAAATATTTTTCTTACCTACCATCCGGACATGCCAAATTATTCACAAACACTAGCCCATCGTGCAATCGTGTGACACACTAAATTTATTACTCGCGAACAAACCAGTAGTAGCCTACCGCGGACCGAAAAACCTCTAAATCATCCTAGTCAGAGCGAAGGTAACACCAATTACAAGCCAAGACCATCCAGGCAAATCTGATCCCTGCGATGATGAAAAGTGCACAAGCTGTCAAGATATAGCAGAGACCAGCATATTCTCTAGCCCAACAACGAGTGAAAAACTGATCATACACGATTCAAACAGAACGTGAAACACAGAATGTAATTTATTTCATCACATGTGCAGTCTGTGACCTTCAGTATGTCGGAGAAACCGAAAAGCTGCGCAAAAAAGATTGATCTTCACATATGAGACTGGATGTCAAAAACACTAGACAGAAATATCAGTTGCAGAACACTTCTCTTCCCTTGGCCACTCTCTTGATGATGAAAAACAGACTGCAATTCCTCACAAACTCAACTGGAGTTACGAAAATAGGAAAGAAATGGAATGTCCTTTGATGCGTCAATTGAGAACGCTGGAAATAAGCGGCTTAAACCAAGAAGACTACAAGAGGAGAACCACGCACAAATAAAATCCCCATTACTTTACAGCCATAATTTTTCAATTAAATAAAATTCATTCATTTTTCCCATTCTTCACTAATTCACTCACTTTTAATTACAACCGTTTTTTGTGGTTCTTACTGCAGTTATTATTGCTTTTGTCATTATTTTCATTACCAAAACATTGAAATACCCGAGATGTCATTTGAGGTTACAACACTTTACGTCGAACAAAACCCAAATGTTATAGCTCCTTTCTTTGTAAGTCAATATCAACTAGTTAACTTTATCATTTATCAAGCTGAAACCAACTAGACAAAGCATCAATCATTTTCAAGCTTTAATTACAATAGAAATAGTAATGTAATATTTAGA
>JAECUM010054643.1:0-19751 GCA_016617855.1 Megalonaias nervosa
TGAATCAAAATGTTTTTAATTTCTTGTTTCGTTAAGGAAGCTTTTGCCTCAGAAAGATTGTATTTTCTGGCAAGTTCAAGCAACTCCTCTTTTTTCAAACTATCCAACTGCTCCTGAGTTGGACTAGAAAGGAAAGTCTCCACTTTTAATGACATTGTGAATGAAAGCCTATTGTTTTCACTAAAGATTTCAAATAAAATGTAAAATAGTACTTGGGATTTAAAAAATAGGGGAATTTAAATTTCAAGAAACAATTTTCAGAAATATTTTAGCCAAAATTCATATATCCCAAGGACGAGCCCCCAATTTTTCTTCTGTTACATGTAGGCTCGTACAAATGTAACAAAAGAAAAGAGTGAAGCCAACAAGCTTTGTAAATTTAACAAATAATTTATTTCCCTAGAAAACAATGTAAAAATATGAAAAAGGACTTACAGTTTGTGAATATAATCCAAAATTTAATCCTACAATTGAAAAATATATGTCCAATCACTAAACAGTTCTAATTGAATCCGGGTTCGAATCTCAATGAAATTCCAATATGGAGGTGATGATGTCAGATGATGTCTGTACTGATGGTAACAGATTGTCGTTGAATCACAGTTTATAATGTTTCTGTTAAACTCCAGAATAAATTTCCACTGAATTTCTTTCTCCCAGAACTTTAATAAATATGAAGCACTTGTTTAGTTTTCTAGAGAATAAATTATTAAATTCCAAAAAACAGATGAACTTCAAAAACAATCTGGCTTCAACAATTGAAACACCTTGTACCTTCAAGGTGTAAACATACGACTGACTAGATCTAGTAGAAAATGGCTGAAAATATCAACATGTATGCCCCCATTTTCAGGCACTATAATGAAGAGTACTGTGTGGGGAAACTGGGCATATGACACGGGTATGCCATCATGGCAAACAGATTGAGTGCTTCAATTACCATAAATTTGGACACAAACAAAGACTCTGTCAATCAATGTATTATACATACTAGGAAGCTGGCAAAGAGGAGAATGCCAATGCTTCATCTATAACAATTCTAAATGTACTTAGTTAGACTCTTGACTCTAACTATTCAATGGACACAATTGTAGATGCAAATGTTAATGGATTTTCAGGGTCTGTATGTGACTTTGAAGATGCTAATATATATGAACATTTAAATATGGAAATTGGATGTCAGAATGATAAAAGTAGTATGGAGACAGTCTCAGTCAGTACCCCATTGCATGATGACATACATATAATTGATATGAAACTAAATACAAAAGGTTTTAACGTAAGTCACTTAAATGTACAAGGTACAGTGGAAAAAACAGACCAAATTAAGTTAATGTTTTCTTCCAAGGAAAATAATATACATGTTTTAGGACTCACTGAAACCAAATTAAATGCTAACCACAATGATGATCTATATCACTGTCAAGGCTACAATAAACCATTACACAGGGTCAGAGAGACAGGGGGAGGTCTTGTTGTATACATTAGGGAAGATGTAAATGCAGAAAGGCAACTTGACTTGGAGTCGCAAGAAATTGAGAGTATCTGGGTGGAAATTTCTCAAAATAATGCAAAATCATTCTTAGCGGGTTTCATTTATAGGCCACGTTCCTCCAAAGCAATTTGGAATGATAACTTTTTGAAACAAATGGAAAATGTTCTTGCACAGGAGAAAGAAACATATATACTCGGTGATATAAATAAAGACCTTCTCAATACTCAAATAAGGAACAACTGGATGGAATTTATTGAATCATTAGGCCTAGTCCAGCTGGTAAATGAGCCCACAAGGGTAACAGAAAAATCAAGCACTCTTATTGATCATATTTATTCCAATCTAACAGTCAATGTGGCTTGTGTTAATGTACCAAAAGTTGGTCTTAGTGACCACTATCCTACATGCAAGAGAAATAAAAAAAATACACACAAAACTATCACTTACAGATCATTCAAAAATTTTAATGAAGAACAATTTCTCAATGACCTATATAAAGTTTCATGGAATATGATCCAAAATTTGGATGACATAGATGAAGCTCTGAGGGTGTGGACTGACTTATTTATGGTTGTAGTCTCTAAGCATGCACCACTGAAAGTACATCGGGTAAAGAATGAAATCCAACCTAATTGGCTTACTACTGAAATCCTAGACACTATGAAAACACGAGACCAATTCAAGGCTATGGGAAACCATGCACAATATAAGTATGGAGAAATAAAATAACAAGCATGATTAAAAAACTAACAAAAATTATTATCAATCATTGCTTGAAAACAAAAAGAGCAACAAAAACTCCATTTGGAAAGTCTTCAATGAACTCACTTGAGGAACACACAAAGATCAGATAAATAAAATTCACTAACTTCCGGTGAATGACACCATAGTCACTGATAACAATGACATTGCAAATGTTTTCAATGATTTTTTCACCAACATTACCACAAAGTTGAAAGAACCAGTGATTCAAAACAACTTTAATGAACTGAAAAAGTTCTGCAGCAGCAAAATCTCTAAGGAGGTATGTTTCTCTATCCCACCAGTATCAAAAAACTTTGTTAAAAAATGTCTCAGTGAACTTAATACCAAGAAAGCTGCAGGACTTGATCAGATTGGTCCATGACTCATTAAATCTTCTGCCTCTGCTATTGTAGATAGCATAACATTCATAATCAATTTAAGTATTGCAACCTCATCTGTCCCCAAAATATGGAAAACTGCAAAAGTAACTCCTATTCACAAATCTGGTTCTAAGCATGATGCTGATAACTACCAGCCAATCTCAATACTACCAAACTTGTCAAAATTGATTGAAAAACGTGTCCATGTTTAACCAAACACTTGCTGTTACACCTTAATCAATCGGGCTTTAGACAGAAACATTCATGTGAGACTGCCTTGATCTCCCTAACTGATAAATGGCTTCAAGCACTTGACCAAGGTAGAATAATAGGATCTGTATTTGTAGATTTCAGGAAAGCTTTTGACATGGTAGATCATGAAATCCTTTTGAAGAAACTGAAAATCTACCAATGTGATGAAAGCACTTAGATGGTTTACTTCATACTTAAGTGAGAGAACACAACATGTTTATACACTGTATAAATAATGTTCTGTCTGAACCTGGAACAATTAGATGTGGAGTACCACAAGGTTCAATTCTAGGTCCATTACTATTTATTTTATTTATTAATGACCTACCACTTGTACTAAGAGACTCAGTATCATCTACAGATCTCTATGCAGATGACACAACATTGTCAAACATCCAAAACACAAAGCATGAACACAATTTCTTTACAGAATGCCCTAAATAAACTGGACAACTGGTGCACATGCAATGGCATGGTGGTAAATACTGGTAAAACTAAAATATTACTTATCTCAACACGGCAAAAAAGGACAAAACTTGATAGTGATGAACTATGTCTGACATGGAAGGATAGAAATTTGCAAATGGTCTGTCATGATAGACTACTTGGTGTTTTGGTAGACAATAACCTATCATGGACTGAACATATCAAACATATCAGTAAAAAAGTAAATTCAAGTTTATGACTTCTCAGTAGGATAAGACACTTTCTCCCTGAAAGGCACAGAAAACTATTTTATAACAGTTACATACAACCCTATTTAGACTGCTGTAATACAGTATGGGGTAATTCAAATGATAAAAACTTAGCAAAGCTGGCACATCTTCAAAAAAGAGCATTTGGGCTAATATCAATACAGAACGAAAGCAAGAAAAATTTAGCTGGTAAGTTAAAAATATTACCTATTAAAGACTGACTCTGTTTGAGAAAAGCCAAATTAATGTACAGGATATCCAATAATAGTGCTCCAGAATATTTACAATCACTATTCCAGTATAGGCTACCTGGCAATACTCCCCACCTGCGATCCATGTCTACCAAACAGTATGAAATTCCCAAATCAAATAAGGAATTATTTTAAAAAAAGTTTCCAATACTCTGGAACTTTGCTCTGGAATAGTATTCCAGTTGAGATTAGAAATGCCCACTCTATTTCCTTCTTCCAAACCCAGTATATCCAGTGGCTTCAGAGATGCAGCTAAAATAAATAAATTCCTTTGTATGAGGGCCTCAAGGTTGATTAGCTCTTAGCTAATTGTGTTACCCCCTTTAAATAAAGTCTTTATTATTGTTTATTATTTCTAACTTGAACAGCACAATAAAAAAAAATGACAATTATCATGTAGCTAGAATAGCCCTATCTAAGAATCAGATTCTCAAACTGGAAGTGAATTTAAAAATAAAACCGTTTACAACAGAGCTAACACGTAGATTGTAAAAGACCTTGGCAATAGCCAATTGTTTTCACTCGATGTTTACAAAAACTGTGAGCTAAAAATAGTGCTGAAGAAACCTTATAATCTAATCGGGTCAAGCCAATTTTCCGAAAAGAGACTTACATCTAATGGAAATTATCATTACAATAAAATGTTATGAAACAAAAATAAAAAAGAATTTAAAACTAACACACAAGTAATTTAGTTACATATACGTAACACTGGAAGTACCACTTACAGAATGCCCAGAAGTGAAATGTTTGCTACATCCAGCCCTATCAATTCAGCTTTATAAAGAAGCAAGCAAATTTCTTTCTAAATATGTGAAATTAAAAAGGTACCTGACTTGCCCCAAGAGTGTAGCCTTAAAAGGAGAATTGCTCGATGATTAGAAATTAATCTACGCCTGAAATTCATTCATTCTCCCAATTTCAGCAGTGCTCCAAGAAGCTCAAAACTAAGAGGCCACTATACCAAACGCATGTCATCTGTTTACTCACCTGCACAAGATATATGTGAGACTAAAAGGGAATTCCAAGTGAGAATAAAAAAGCACTTGATGGATATCTGTAATCATATAGATTCCCTGGTGTCTAAGCATTTTAATTTATCAGACCACAACATATGTTGTGTTAAATATTGGATAATAGAAATTATTAAGTTTGATCCAGAGCTCTCTAGCAACACTATTTTTAGATATACCAGTTGCATACTCTTCAGCCAGTAGGGATTAATGGCTTGGTCTAAATGGGAGTTAAGTCATTTTTAACTACTTTAGCTTCTTCTCTAGAATGGATGACTACTTCTTTTTCAAACTAGGTAGGGAACCACTCTGGTGGCCTAGTGGTTAGAGCATCCGCCTCAGATGCGGGAGGTCGTGGGTTCCAACCCCGGCCGAGTTATACCAAAGACTTGTAAAAATGGTACTAACAGCTGCCTCACTAGAACTCAGCATTAAGAGGTTAGTATTAGGACTGGTTGTCCTGGTGTCAGGATAATGTGACTGGGTGGATCATTATGCTACATATTTGTGGCATGATGCCTCAGTGTTAGACATCACTATAAACTGCAACATTACAGGCATCATAGCAATATGACTGCAGAATTGTTAAAGCTATGTAAAAAAATCCAAATCATACACACAAACTAGGTAGGAGTGTTTGTCTCAAGACTTTGACATGGCATCTCTAGCTATTGTGTGGCTTCAGTCAGTAGGTCGGTATCAGACTCTGACATAAAAGTAATGGAATTAAAAATGAAATACAAAATGGAAGAAAAAATTTCAGCTTCATCTTTAGAATGATATAGCCTTTTTGATCAAACTTAGCATTAACGTTATTTTGGGACATGCTTTGTTAATGTTGTTTGGGACATGCTTTGGTAATGTTGTTTGGGACATGCTTTATTAATGTTGTTTGGGACATGCTTTGTTAATCTTGTTTGGTGGCGCTCTACAGTTTCATATTTAGCATAGGGTTAGAATTTTAAAGAAAAGAATTTCCCCCGGGTTTCCTCACTAGTTACACTGGCTATTTAAAAAAGACTTTGTATATCTTAGGTATTGTTCAAAGAACCTTTAATTCCCTTTATTTTGGTGTATGATTGATGGGTGTAATATGGGTTATAGAGTATACAGCTTGGCCTTACTCCAGATGTGCACCTTTCAAAAGAGTGCTAGCTCCACTTGCTCATTTTCACTTCCCGAACTTCAGAGGTAAATTGTAAAAAAAAGAGCCGATAACTTTTTTTGCATTTTATATATTTGGTAATTCATTCATTGCACTTTCAGAAGCTGGTATTGTCTAGTCTGGCAAAATTCATTTTCCCTATTTTAATAGCTGCCAAGGATAGTGTACTTTAGACAAATTCAGGTTGAGTTTTGGAGCACAAGGGAGCAGTCATTTTAGTTAGCAGTGTTCTAAGATCATTTACAATTTCCAAAAGTACAATATCCAAAGAAATGTCAGCCACATTACATGAAAGTAGCATAGAGGTATGCCAACATTCTCACCACTCTGCATGTTTTAAATGCAAACAACTTCACCTTACATACATCACTCTCTCAAAAGTACATAATAACTGGTGAGCGCCACCTTTGGGACATGCTTTGGTAATGTTGTTTGGGACATGCTTTATTAATGTTGTTTGGGACATGCTTTGGTAATGTTGTGTCAGTGATGGTACCGAGCAGTGACTTCCATAGCAACAAGGTGGTAAACCTACATATGATGTTTATATCCCATCAGCTATGCTACTATTACTAATATTAAAATAAACTATCACAGAATGACTTTTAAAACAGCCTTGCAGTCATAAGGCCCAATGTGGTTGGTAGAGCCCTACCTGAACATCTATTACATTCATACAAAAGATGTCAGCATATCATCAAGGTCAGCTCAGGTTACTCATAGTAGAAACACAGTTAAACAAGATGTCAGATACCACCAGTATATTCCAAATAACTGGAAATTATTTGGACAATGGTGTCTTACAACAAAAGGGACCCATCTTATTACTACAGTGGTCAATCTGTCAATGGAAGAAGTAGGGCTGAAAGGTCCCTACCATGTCAAAAGTGGGGTGGTTAGAGAAAATGGAAGTGGGTTTGCAGATATCCTTACCTGGGTTTTTTTCTTCAAATAATGGTTTTTTATCATATTTTTCTGATGCAGTCCTTCTGTACTGGAAATTTAATTCCTCCTGCTTGAGATTTCATCACTTCTTCTCTGTGTTTATCTGTGATGTATAATCAAATGCTAATGATTTGCAGATAATCCAAATTAGTAAGGTATTTCTCTCAGCAAATAACATTGATTGTCGTGTTTCATTGGCAATTAAAGCACTCAATTCTGGAAGCCATCATGGACTCTTAAATCTGCTGTATGAATCTTTTATCTTTATTTTCTGGGGTTATTTGTATGTACCCTATGGGCACATTATGGGCAACTTTCTTGCACCAGAGAGAAAAAAAAAAGAAGTGTCAGTGGCACAGTCTCAAATGATCACTATTAACACATTTGCCCTTTTATCAGTTTATGCCAGCTGAGTGATATCAAACCCACCTATTTCACGATAATTGGATAGATGATGGTGAAGTAGTAACGATTTAAATTTGTATGTGTTGTACAAGGTTCTCAGAGTTAGACAGGCTTGGTATAACAGACATAGATAGATAGATAGATAGTTAGATAGATAGATAGGGTTGCAAGATTTCTGGCATAGATAGAATGGGTTGCAAGATTTCTGGCATGAAGTTGTTTAACAGTGTGTTAGAATTTGAATAACAATTGGTGTACAGATTCCTGGCATGAAGTCATGTAGCAGTGTTTGGAATTTGAATAACAATTGGCATACAGATAGTGGTAGGAAGGTGAAACTTGATAATTCAGATATTACTCTCGAGCCTTCTGAAGCAACACAAATGAATATTTTAAATCAACATGTAAAAATTGCTATGAAAAATCTGTAATATAAACATCAAATCATATAGGATATTGGTGACATTTCATTCTCATGTTAGATTTTTTTTAATGCTGATATTAGAATGAGCTACAGTAAGAACAATTATGTACTATATATATATAAAGTGTGAGAGAGTGATATGGGATATGTACTATATATATATAAAGTGTGAGAGAGTGATATGGGATCAGTTGAATTAAACTGAATGCCTTGTAAACAGTATTTCATGGGACATTAATACACAATGCATGCAAAACTCAACATTTAATTGGGTCTGTTCCATTTAAACATACATGGTACCCAGGGAAGGCAGTTTTTATTTAAATATATGCCAGGGTACTTTGATTTCACAGAGTTCATATTAAAATGATAATATTCTAAATTGCATCGATGGGTGAGTGCCCCACATTAAAAGTGCCTTCCCTGGGTACCAGGTCTGTTTTAATGGAACAGCCCTAAGTTACTGCACAATTTATAAAAAATTATTGTCGTATTGAAAGCAATATGTCCCTACACAAACAAAGAAGAATATTTAGGCCACAATTGATGTACAGTAGTAAATATTTGTGGAGGACAAGATATTTTCATTTGATGTGTGTTTCAACTGAACTCCCATATATAAATATATATATGAAGTTTTATCTGATTCATTAAGAATTGCTCATGTACATTTGAAACACTATCTGGCTGCTGATCTGCCCTTCAATCTACCCATCAGTTATCAACAAGATAAACAGGTCATTGTTATAACTTCTGCCACTTTTCCCCCATAAATGGCCTGGTAATTAAGATGTGTTGCATACATCTAGTTCTATGCAGCATCTGTTGAATATAGTCACATTCTTAAATGTAAGTTCCAAACATATTGGAGGAACCATGGTGGCTCTGTGGTTAAGGCATTAAATTCATATTTGATTCCCAACATCAGATCACCTTAAAGCAGCTACCATACCATGTTCGTGTGCAAGGAACATTACTCTTCCTGCCTCAGAATGATATGACCTTCATGTGTCAATGTGCCATAAAACACTAGACAAAACCAAATCCAAACAATGCTGAACCTGTATGATTTACCATCACAGTACCATAAAACACTAAACCAAACCAAATCCACATTTGTCCTGTACAAGTTTTGCCCAGTGTATTTATCCATATGTCAAGAAGACTTATTAGGTATACAGGTACATATCTTTTCACACAAAAATATTATCCTTTTTTGGATACCGTCTGTGCTTGTATGTAACAGTCAATAACTAAACAGTGTATACCAGGTCCTAGCCTCCTCATAAAATCTTCAGACAGCTCAAGGTCATGATCCATCACTATAATATTGAATAGGGGATCAGTAAGTCTGCCAATACATTACATGGAAAAGTATAAAAGTATAATTCAACCAGCACATTATATTGGGGACTATGTTGTTTGGAGACAATTCATACTAAAAGACCACAGTACTAAAGTTTTCCAGGGTACAACCTTAATCTGCCTCAGCATTGCGCTCCAGCAGATCTTGGTCCACCCCTTTTGCATGTGCATGATATGCGGGTAATTATGATTGAGAATCTGGCAAATGTGAGTGTATCCAAGTGACAATAAAATACACAAAACTGTCACTACACTGAGCAAATGTGATGTCCAAAATGGTTACTAAATGTACCAAACTGCTGCAACACTGTGGCAAATGGGATATCCAAGTGGAAAGAAATTCACACAATGGCTGCAACACTGGCAAATGAGATATCCAAGTGGACAGAAATTCACACAATGGCTGAAACACTGTGGCAAATGGAATATCCAAGTGGACAGAAATTCACACAATGGCTGCAACACTGTGGCAAATGGGATATCCAAGTGGACAGAAATTCACACAATGGCTGAAACACTGTGGCAAATGGAATATCCAAGTGGACAGAAATTCACACAATGGCTGCAACACTGTGGCAAATGGGATATCCAAGTGGACAGAAATTCACACAATGGCTGCAACACTGTGGCAAATGGGATATCCAAGTGGACAGAAATTCACACAATGGCTGCAACACTGGCAAATGGGATATCTAGGTGGACAAAATATGTACAAAACATATTCAGCTCGGTGGCAAATGTGATATTGAAGTGGATAGTAAATATACAAAACTGTTGCTACACTTTTGCAAGTGTGATATTTCAAGTGGATCATAAATATACAAAACAGCTGCTACACTTGTGCAAGTGTGATATCTGAGTACACAATAAATATACAAAATAGCTGCACTCATTCATATGAGCAATAATGCAAAAAAACCCAGTCCTTTTTTGGTTTTAATTTTTTTTATTTTCTTGTATGAAACTCTTTCAGTCGGAAATTTACATACAAGAGTTGAAAAGAAACAATGTTAATAACAAAATGTACAATGAAAACCATTTCACACATTATTAGAATTGTAATTACACTGGACACACAAACTTCTTAAACATCTAACATATCCATATGTACATGATAACACAGGTTGTGCCTTGATGAAAGAATCATACAAAATGATTCATATATCTTTCTATGCTACTGAAATTTATTCATAACGACAAAACTATACTTGACATAAAGATGTAGACAGATTCACTTTTTCAATTACCTGCCAAAGAAAACAAATAATAAAGTATACAGTAACCCTATGCACAAAAGTAGAAATTCTACAAACAGTATTGCCCTTCCATTTGAATGGAATTGCTAAAAACATGCAAGCATACAATTACAATGTAAGTAGTAACTAGAAGGTTACTAAGTAGCCACATTGCAATGCTGTCCTGTCTTATAATTGATGATACCCATCTGTCCATCCATCTGATGTTTGGGATTGTGTTTAAGTCATTTTCTTAGGATTTGCATATAAGCATTTTTTTTTTTAGTTGGTCATAGAGTCACATAAGTTGGTATTGACATGTGGAGTAACCACACCTTACAGTTTAAGTTGGTATGGATATGTGCGATTACCACACCTTACAGTTCAAGTTGATATTGATATGTGCGATTACCACACCTTACAGTTCAAGTTAGGTAAATATGACCTGTATCTTAAAGTGAGTTGGGATGACCTTTGAACAAGCTCAGTTTCTCTGGGTTTTGGTTTGTACTGAGGTCATATTCTCAGACACTACTGCTTCATGAAGTCAAACAAGTTGGTATTTAGAACTGTGTCATGTGGAGTCCTACATTTTTCAGTGTCAGTGATTTTTGTTTCATGGTGTAGTGTTTTTGGCTAACGATTGCTTTTAGTACATTTTATCAAGTGCTTTTGCCAATGGAGTCAAATAATGTGGTATGTGTGTCACGAGTAGAACTGTAGCCATCAGTAAAAACTAGGTCACTATGACCTGTATTTCACTTTTCAGTGATTATTGAATACCTTGCATTTGGACACTTTCTCTGATACTGTTACTCACTGAGATATTTAAACTGTTATTTAGATGCGTCTTGTGGAGTACTTTACCTTTCAGTGAAACTTAGGCTAGTGTGTCCTGTATTTTAGAGTCTATTAATTTTGATTAACCTTTATGTTGAGCTCATTTTCTAGGGCACTATTGCCTATGGAGTCCTATAATATGGTATGTAACTGCATCATGAGAAGTATTGCAGCCATCAGTGAAAACTAGGTCACTTTAGCCCATATTTCATGGTTCAGGATTTGTGCTTACCTTTGCATGGAACTGTTTCTCTTGTTCAGGATTTGTGTTTAGGTCATTTCTCAGGAACTACTGCTTTAAATAGTCACGCAGTATTTAGATGTGTGAATCCTTGGTTCAAAGAATCCCAAAAATCCCAAAATATTGGTACCCCAAGAATAAAGATGAATTTACAGTATTCATGGTTTGCAATCCAGTAATAGTGCCATTGGCAGTTTCCTTTCTTAATGGAGTAGAGTTTACCAAAAAACAACTAAACAATTTTTGTACCTTTTGTGATACTTCCATTATTCTACAAAAAGCATCCATAAGCAAAATAAGTTGAAAGTGTGTATTTAACACATAAATGGATAGAAGATAAACAAAATGATCACATATGAAGGAAGGATCATCAAATATATTGCTGTGATAGCTCTAATGTCACACAAAGGAGTCTGTTCTGTTTTGCTGAAAATTGTATACATTTTGAACAAGCCAAATATGGCATGGTATAACCTGAGAATCACATAAGGATGATGATTGACCATAATAAAGGGACAAAATGATATAGCACCAATTATATGAACTTCTTTTGTAAATTGTAAAAAAAATGTCATTGATGGTGAAGATGATCTTGTTGATTAATGAATTGAAAAATTTACAGTGAAAAGTCATTGATTTTAAAGAATATCTTATGCCATTTGGCTTGTAAAGATAAAGAAGTATAAATTTGATTTCAATCAGAAAATTAGGCTTGAGTCACATGTGGTGGCTTTACATATCATTGGGGTATTATGGTGATTTTGTAGGTAAAATATAAATATGATAAGTTTAATATGTTACTTGCCATCTGATGTACAGTATATCTGAGTCAGGCTAGCAAAGCTGTGAATAATGGATGGATAATCATTTGTACAACACTTGACTATTTAAAAAAATATATCTACAGTAGACAGTGGTAACAGTTAAAGTGATGAGCATAGCTGAATTAACAGTACTACCTTAATGTGTCTTAAAACCTTTAAACATCCACATTAAAAGCAATTGATGATATGCACAGAAAGCATCTTAAAATCATTAAAAATCCACATTAAAAGCAATTGATGATATGCACAGAATGCATCTTAAAATCATTAAAAATCCACATTAAAAGCATTGATGACTTTTACAGAATAAATGTACAGGTATTTCCATTAACATCAAACTAATGAGGTTTGGACCAAGTAACTAATTTCAAAACCAGAACAGCTCTGCCTTTATTTATCCATAGACTGTTCAGATTAATATTTCCTAATGTCCACTGATAATTAATTTGTTTCAAAGCTATTATTATAATTTTGGGGCTCTTAATCTATTTGAATCTTTTACAAATTTATTGTAAGTACTTGTTGCTGTGGATTGATTCTGTGTGCTAAGCTCTGTTATTAAAGTCTGGTCATTTAACTATCCAAACAGTAAAGAGTCAAATTATATATTTGTACAGCAAGATGAATAAATAAATAAATAAATAAATAAATAAATAAATAAATAAATAGGGAAAACAAGTATGTAAATAATAAAAACTGTTCTCAGATTTTTAAATTAAAATATACATGTTGGTGTATCTAGTTGCGATTTCTCACCACAACACTGTTCAAGGAAGCCAGACAACTTTACCATACTACAGGTGAGGCTTTTTATAACGGTGTATATTATAAATAGTACCATATATACTCACTTATAAGTTTAGTCAAACTGCAAACAACAAAGTTCCTGATCTGCTGTATCATAATGTACTTGCAAATCAGGGTCTATGTTTGTTCTACAGATTACTCCCAACAAACTGCACCGAACCAGATCTGCAGTTGGACGTAGTGTGTATATACCATATAGTAATATAACATAATATAATGGAGACCATATGAAATAAAAGCATACCAGGGAATGATTATATGCTTATGAATATAAGAAGTTCTTTCGAATGTTTGAAATTGCCTCCAAACATTTTTGCTTATGTTGAAGACTGTTGCATGAGGATTGCTTTGGTTTTGTGTTCAATGCCTCACAGTCTATTTGGTGCCGAGGCTATTGGAGTAAAGTGCCTTGCCCAAGGACACACCGCAGTGTCCAACCCAAGCTGATCCAATGGTAGCATTGAAACCCTTTCCCTTTAAGGTTGTGATTCCAGCAGGCTAGCCACTGAACTACTGTGTCTTCCAACCTATGATGAATATTCTAAATGGATGTTTCTAGCATTGAATGAGTTTTTGGATATAGCTCTGAGCAAAGGAATTGCTAATGTTGCAATGAACATTTATATAAGTATAGTTAGGTGTCACATCATCCTATAGTGTAGCATTTTTCCATGCAAAGCACATTTTTTTCTTCAAACTTCTGGGAATTTGAAGTATTTAGATCAAAAAGCATACTTTGTTGTAGACTTTTAGTTCATAGAGCATTATTTCACTTTACTAGTTTCCTGAATCAAAGTTGAACAACATACTCAGATACTTCCAAAATATTTCATGTAAAATCAACATTTGGACAGGAAAATACTCATATACAATATGATGAATCAAAATTGGAGCACTGACATTAGAAATATTAGCATTAGAAATATTTGACAACAAGAATAAACATTTATGTGATATTGTAAACATAGAGACTTGAGAGAGAAACAGTTTCAAGCAATTTGACACTTTACAGTACTATGAAAAACCACACGTTTATATTAAGATGGCAGTTTACACTGGTTGTCTAGAAAATGCATATTATTTACATGGCAGTGTTCAGTTTGCTGATTAATAAACATTTTGTAAAATGTATAAATAAGAAGATATATACATGTACTGGTAAATAATAAAACATTTCAAATATTTTATACCAAATATATTTGTAAATTTAATCCAAATGTTAGGCTGATATACTCTAAATGCCATTTACATTCTATATACACTATATATAAACAAAATTTGAAAAAAAAGGATTTTATAAAACATCTTTGTTCTGATGTGAAAGGAAAATGAGAGAAGATTACAAATAGTCTGAATTGCAATGACATTTTGTACAAATGAAACTTCTGGGTGCTTGCATTTTCAGAGAGCATTTATTGATGAAATGGTATATTATCAGTAATTCCTGTGTAGTAAATATGTATAGAATTTCAAACATGAATAATTTAATTGAATTTACTCTATTTTCCAGTATGCTCTTGACTGTGGTGGGTCTTACATGTTTCAAATTCACAAGCCCAGCAAAGGCTCATTAGTATCAAAACTATTTGCATTATTACTTCCCTTTTCCACTGCTACAAGTCAATAACAATTTCCCTTCGTGAAGCATTTTAAAGTTTTGCTTTGAAACTTAGAGAATTCATGAGAGGGAGAAACAGACTGTGCTCTGTTCGTAATGCATTATGCTGTGCAAATTTTATACCTTGTAATCTGACCATAGTACTTGTATCAGCACCTTTTGCATAGTGTTCATATGCACTGGATTCTTTTATTACATAACTCTAAAGTTCATTCATCTATCATATGTCCTTTCAATCTATTAGTCAGTGTCAAGGTCTGTCTTGCCTTTTCTTGCACAGATGTGATAGTATGAATATTTACTATTTAAAGCAAGTTTAGACAAATAAGGAATATTTATATTTAACTTATCCATTACATTTTAATCACACCATATAAACATATCCAGAATTTCAGGTCTTAACTTAACCTCAGGCAGCTTGTGATGCACACTGCTGATTTTAAGAGTTAACTGTTAAAAATATAAAATCACTTGTTTCTAACGATTAACCACAATGAGGATTTCATTCAAAGCATGACTGACTTGCCCAAAATGTAGCACCCAAAAGCAGTGTTTGTGCTATGTTTACATGATAATTAAGGAGATACATGCTTACAGCTTGACAAATAATTAAATGGATAAAAACAAGTTTGCTAAATCTCAAAAGTTGGCTTGTCAAATATTTTCATGCATGTTGCCAATTTCAAGGTGACTAGATGATAACTGTAAAGTACTGTAAATGGATAAAATGTCCACAAATCCTTTCATCATGAGTTTCCAGCTCTAATGCAGGGATTTACAAACTTTGTAAATGTCAGCTCTTTTAACTACAATATATCTGCATTCTAATCCCTAATCTACATAACTAGCACATGTATTATTTACATATATGGTAGCTTCCTTTGATGTCATGGGTTCTTTGATATCGTGGTATTGACATTTTTTTTTTATTTTTTCTGCACAGTGCCACCTATCATGTTCTTACCTTACATACACTACATGACCATAAGTTATTAGTTCTGCATCACCAGTTGATTTCTGGAAAATGTCAGGATTGCTGGCAAAACACGATGTTAAAAATCCACCCATGAATATCACTGTTTCCAAATACTCCATGTTCTCAAATAGAATCTATATCTTCTTAAAGTCAATACCACTGTAACAAATCAGTTAAACAGTTTATCATCTGATATTGTCCGAAAAGGCTGTGCAAGAGTCAGATCACATGATTACTGTATTTGTCAAGAACCAAGAGATTTAATCTATGGTAGCAAATAAAAGTCAAAATGTGAAGTATGGATAGTTGTTGTTTTCTGGTGGCTTTCACAGTTGACAGGTGTTGACTTTAAAGCTTTGATATACACAATTTATTACTTTCATTGGAACAATGGGAGTTGTTTTAATGGTCTATGGTTGACATGTACTTTCCTGCTCATATTGGTTGCCATTCTCACTGACACTCCTGACACTACTCCCCCATAGCAGGTGGTTATGGATGCAGATAAGTTTCTGTTCTTGGCTTCGAAAGGTGGCAGAATGAGTGCCATCGAAGTAGCATCCATTTTTCAAGTTGCTTTACACTTTATGCAACATATACATCAAGTTCCCAACATTAGGACAAGTATATGCCATTATAAAAATATTTTTTCAGTATTACTGCAATATCAGAGTAACTCCCCTTGCATAACCTGAAATCTACATGGTATCTGTTTAATGATTATTTCCCCCAGTTATCTGACTTAAACTGGAAATTAAATGTATTTTAATATAGAGCAAGAAACAACAAATAGATGTATATAATATCTTAAAGGTCAGTGTCTTTATTTACTTATTTGCCAATCGCAAACTTTAAGACCCGCAATACCATAGGACTCCAGTATATATTTTTTTAGAAGTTTAATTAATGTTTTAGGTGCCAACAAAAATGGAAAGAAAACAAAAGTTAAATATAATGTGATTTCCTTAAAATATCCCATACTCTATCTTATTTTTTAATTTTATCTTGGGATTTTGTTTGGCAGCTAGCTCAATTTTGATTAGGCAAGTTCAATTTCCATGTCAACTTGCTGGCTTATATCAAACTTTGTAAAACCTTAATTAAATGCAGTTTCATTGTCTTGATACAAGTTCTTAATTAAGTTATTTAAAAAAGTACACTGTACAATTGGGATAAATTGGCAGAATACTTCTAAGATTCATAAATATTTGTAAAAACTATTTTTTATTGTATAATTAATAACTGTATGATATGAAAAAGTTGAGCAATCTCTTTGGGGGTGAATATTTCATGCTGAAATAATGTTAATTCATGATAGGAACACAAAGTATGAATTATAGTCATGTAAATGTGAACACGTTTGGAACGCCTGAATCAGTATATAAATACTGCTATTCTTTCTAATAACATCCTTCTAAATTCATCATTGTAGTAAAAAGAAAGTTTTACTCCCATTTGGTAATACATCATGAAATCCCCTGAGAAAGCTCAATTAAGGCAAGTGCAGATATCCATTTATCTGTTTGCTCACTGAACTGATTTGTTATTGGTGCAGTCTCCAAGGGTTGTTTGCTTGGTTCAAGGTTCAGCACCAGTTTGTCATGTTCCTGTCTGACTCTCTTCTGAGTGTGTACCCTCTCTTGTCTAGACTCTGCTTGTCTGTAATGAAATTACATAGACAGGGAAAACATTAAGCTTTCACTAACCGTGCAATATGATTCTGTGGCATTGGTCAATATTATTAAGTGATGTCAGATAAACCCTGAAAAATATGTCACATTAACGATGCATCCACATTACAACCATTGGTGGCAGAAGATGCAATGATATTTGAATAAGAAACAGGGCACAATTTTTAAGTAACATTAAGTAAACATGGAAAGTAGGTAACAGCAACCTGTTGTGGGTGTGACATACTTTAATCCCATGATTCATTGATGCTGCAAGTTCAGTCTGAATGGGTATGTTGAAATAATGCAGGGGACAGGTAAAGTGAATTTTATATAAGACTCTAAGAACATGTATAAAGAGAGAATAGCTCACCTTTTTTAACTATGATAGTACATGTAACTCTGCCCGTTTTTCAGTGGATGGACAAATAATGCCACAAAACTAGATGGATACTTTAAATTTGTATGTTCATCTACATTTATATTCTAATTATTTGCAAAGTTTGAAGTCTCTGTGTCAAAACAGGAGAGAGGAAGTGACATGACAACATGATGAACTCGTGTTCAGATTATTATTGTTGCAACTATGTCCAGAATTTTTATTATGATGACTGCAAGTTTTCCTTAGACCAGTAAGACTTGTAAGACACCCACATTGTCATACTTCAGGTTACTTAATAAGCTGGAGTGTTGTTTTTTTGCTTTAGTGAACAAACACTGTCTCTCCCTTTTGTGAAGTCACACTTTTCTCAGCTTGCCTTGGGTTGGTACAACCTGAATGTGCTGCAGTGCTGTAAAATGCCAAAACCAAACCAAACCAAATCCAGAATTTGCATCCTATCCCTTCCCACAGCTACAAAAAAATATTCCAAATCTGTCATCCCCATCCCATTAAATTGCTGTAAAAAAAAAACCAAAAAACAACCACACAGTTCATGTCCATAAAAAATCCAGTTTTAATATTCTGCCTCACTGTCTCCCTCTCATATACACATATACAAGTGCACTAATGTACATTTACATAGACAGGAAAAAAGTGCTGTCTTTAAATTACAACATCATTGTTTACTAGATAAGGTCCATAACATATACAGAAGCTGTAAATATTTTAAAAGAAATGCCTAATGAAAAAGCTCAGGATCTGACGGATTCATGTAGAAATTTAATAAAACTCTTTGGAAAGATATCAGACAGAGTCTAGTAAGGGCCATTAACTATGAGCATTAACTTGGAGAATTATCTTCCACTCAGAAAGAAGGCATTGTGAGTACCAAAAAGTGGGAAACCTAAGTACTACATCTCAAATTGGCAACTCATTTCACTTCTAAATGTATCATACAAAATTGCACGTTGGATTAAAATCTTGTTTCCACAGTTATACATGAGAATCAACAGGGTTTCTAACAGGAAGATTCCTTGGATAGAACATAAGAAACTCATGATTCAATGTTTTACACGAAAAGGCAGAATATTCCTGGACTGCTTGTTTATATTTATTTTGAAAAAACATTTGATTCAGCTGCATGACCATTTATTAAAAAAAGTTAATTTATTTTTTAAATTTTGATGAACCGAGGGTAAATTGCATTAAACTTTTGTGTCAAAACATCAAATCTTGTGTAATTATTAATGGTCAAGTCTCCCATTGGTTTAGTATAGAAAGAGATCCACTATCCCAATATATTTTTATGTGGAGATTTTAGCTAATATGGTAATAAAATTTCCAATATTAGGGGAATTAACATGAGCAATATAAGCTATGTTCTTTTTCTCAGTTTGTTGATACATTCTCAGTTTGTTGATACATCACTCAGTTTGTTGATACATTCTCAGGTTGTTGATACATCACTTACTCTTGGTGGTTCAGAAAAATCTCTTCTGTCTGCTTTATATCTTTTATATCCATATTCCAGATTTTCTGGTGTTAGTATAAACACCCCCAAAAAACAAATGTAGTTTGGATAGGAAGTAGAACAGGTAGCAACAAGAAATACTGTACAATTATAAAATTAATTAGCATTGTACAGAGTTTGTATGGACATAAAGTTTTCAACTAATTTGGAAAAAAAAGTACAACTCCTAATTATCCATTTAAAATTCAGTAGAATATGAGATTTTGAACTCCACTGATAGAGTTTAGCTATCTCTAAAACTAATAATCTTTAATCATCGTTACTAAATCGATCCAAACAGGTTCTTAGAGAACTAAATACACTCTTGTACAAGTTTATATGGCATAGATCAAATGACAAAATCAGAAGAAATATTTCTATGAAGGACTATCATGAGGTGGAATTAAATATGATTTATATATTTAAGTTTGTGAATGTTTTGAAAATTATGGCTTAGAAGAATATTATCTGATGAATCTAAATGGAAAAGTTTGTTACAATTTTCTGTATCAAA